>JAGKTI010010104.1:8394-29239 GCA_018397915.1 Birgus latro
TGTGTGTGTGTGTGTGTGTGTGTGTGTGTGTGTGTGTGTGTGTGTGTGTATATATGTGTGTGTATGTGTGTGTGGGTGGCGTATTCTCTGTTCCTTGCACCACGTTTGCCTAACACATGCGATGCACACAATAGATTTCTCCACGAACATTCGCTGCACAACATACGTATATAATGTCATATATGTGTCGCTGTGTGGCGTATTTTTTTGTCTCTGATCATTACGTAACTTTCCGCTGTCAGTCAGTGCACGCAATATTTCTCAGTGAACACTCGCTGCACTATTTTATACGTATATTTCACACTGAACCATATACAATATAAAACACTATCACATGATTCCATCCCAGCCTCTTCTGTTATTCCCTTCCCTACTGTATGGCGTAAGAGACCGACCGCCTGTTCCCTTAGCAACTAATGCATACGTCTGTGTATATGGCATAACATAATGCCTGCTATGGTAGGTCAGTTATTTCACTAATTCAGGCACTATATGTTTCACAGATATAAGTAATGGCTTCACCATAAGGGTAAAATCCATCATTTTACGGGCAGGGTGAGTGGAAACCCCGCTATAACAAACGAGACTCTGCCTCTAGGCCTAACGGCTGATAATGGGCCCCAATGCTTTACAAACAATATATCTATGTTCAACAGACACAGTCACTTCACAGAGTAGTCAAAAACACTGTACAATCACAATATTTCAATAATGGCTTCAGCCTCGGGTGGGAGGGGGGAAACGTACAAGCACATAGGAGTCATTGCAGTGTTGCCGAAGTCTTACCTCGGGAGAGACACGTGGCTGCTAGAACGCTAAAAAATTTGACACAAATCGACCGAAAACTTATTTTTTGGTTAATTTTTTCGCGTTTTCACGCGATTTGAGTTCCTGTGCTTTGGCGCACCACACCACATGTAACGCGAATTGCAGTACCGTGCGCGAAAGGGTTAACAGTCTTTCAGTGACTTTGGAGGGGGTGCAGAGGAGTGTGATGGGGTGGTGTTAGGAAGGTAATGTGGGGTCTTTGTTGGGTTTGGGGATAGTGATGATAGTGCCATGTTTTCAGATGTTGGGTATTATGTTGTGTGAGTAGCTGTAGTTTGATATGTTGGTGAGTGCTTGTATGCCTTGTGGTCCAATGTGTTTAAGGTGTATGTTGTTTATGTTGTCTGGTCCACAGGCAGATGAGTGCTTGAGGTTGCTGTTGATGTGCTTCATCTGGTTGTAAGTGAAAGATGCAAAGTCTGGGTCTGTGGGGAACTGTCTCTTACATCGGATAATATGTTGGTCGTCACGATGAGGGTTTAGATGGCTGACATGTGAAAAGTGATTGATGAGAGTGTTTGCATGTTGTTTGTTTGAAGGAATGGTGTCTGTTGTTGTGATGGCAGCGTGTGATTGTGTAGTGTTGCTGTTGGAGAGTGTGATGCTGTTTAGTGTTTTGTCGAGTTTGCTGGTGTTTGTTTTGTGATCAGGTGTTTGGAGATCGTTTCGTTTTGTTTTTGAAGGCTGCAACATGCTTGCATGCGTCGGCCTTTTTTGGATTGAAGCGTGTAGCATTTTATGACCGGATGCCCTTCCTGATGTCTACCAATGACCCTTGGGTGGATTATATACTTATTCCAATTTAGTGTTTGCTGTTCTGATATTTTATTGTTTATTTGAGTGTTGAGTTCTTGTATTTGTTGTATGGTGTCATGCGTATGTGGTGTTCGGGAGTGTCGTAGTGTGTCCCATTGTCTGGTGAGGCCTTGAATTTCTGGTGTGAAATTGGGGTTGTGTCTTTTTCTGTTGCCTCTGGGGATATGTCTTTTGTCTGCGTTTTGTATAATTGTATTGAAAGTGTGCACAGCGGTGTTGATGTTTGTGATGAATGTACTGTTTAATGTTTCAAAGTGTTGTTCTGTTTCATTTGTGAAGGCCTCCCAATTGGCTCTCTTATAATTAGTGTAAGTGTGTCTGTGGCCAGCTGGGGTGATTCTGGTTTTGGTAATGATGATCTGGAGGTGGTCAGAGCCACTCTCCAGGAAGTTGTAGGGGTGAGGTTTGGGGAACAAAAGGTGATGTCTGGGGATGATGGGAGGAAGAGGGCTTGGTGTGGGATATGGGTATGAAGATTGGGATGATTGAGTACGATAAGGTGAGCTGTCTGGGTTTGTAGTGCCAGCCCTCTGTCTGTTTCAGGGTTGTTGACATACCAGGCCGATGCCTTGGCGTTGAAATCACCACCCAGGATGATGTTGGGCATGTTAGTGATGCGGTGTGTTTGTGGAGAGTAATTGTGTGGTATTGTGGGGGATGATTGGGGAATGTATATATTGGCGATTGTTGTGTGTGATTTGTTACCAGTGCTTATTTTAACTGATTGTATTTCTGTCGTAGTGTCGCCGGGGGAGAAGTGACTTTGTGTGTGCACTGGTATCTGAAAAGTTTACGGATTTGTGTACCAGGGTGATGAGTCCACCGCCTCCACCGTCAGCCCAGTCCTGTCTGATGGTGGTGAAATTATGAAATGTAGGTGTTTTTTGTGTTGTGCGTAGTTTTGTTTCTTGTAAGATGGCAATGTGTACTGTATGTTGTGTTGTTTGATGAATTGTGTGAGTTCTTGTTTTTTTGTGTTTATGCCATCCATGTTTAGTTGGAGAATGTTTATGTTATGTGTGCAGTGTGTGTTGGGTGCTGCAGCACAGAGGGGAGGTGGTGGTGAGGGTGGAGGGGAAGGGGAAGGAGAAGGTTGGGGTGCATTAGTTCGGAGTGGAATAGGAGGGGTTAGGGGATTGAATGGTGTGGGCAGGATTGGTGGGTTAGGTTGAGGAGGTGTGGGGAAAGTAGGAGTAGGGTTGGTGAGGAGGTTAGTGGGTGGGGGGAAGGAACATAAGGAGCAGGTCCAGGCATTTGTGTAGTCTTTTCTGGATGCAAGTGTTGTGAAAGTGTAATGGGTCCAGTTCTTGCAGGAATTGCACTGAACTGAATCATTTGTCTGTCGGCTCGACGTAATAGGTTTTGAGCATGTTGGACATGTATATTTGTTGGTGGGTCCTGGATTTCTCTCAATATCCCCGTCGAGAAGTCGTCGAGAAATGACCACTGGGGAGTCATTTCTTGGTGTAGAAAAAACGGTGTTGTTGTGTGTGGTGTGTGGAGAGATGTGATACTTGCCCGGGCGACCGAAGCCACTCCCAGGTTCCTTGGGGGGGGGGGTTGCGGTAGTTTGGCCCCCATGCTGTCCTCTTCTCGACAGCCTCTGGGGGGTAGGCCCACGACGAAGACGCCACCGCTCCAGGTCCTGGTGGTGGTAGTTTGTGGTTATGGTGGTGGTGGTTTGTGGTTTGGTGGTAGTTGTATGTGGTTATGGTGGTGGTGGTTTGTGGTTTTGGTGGTAGTTGTATGTGGTTATGGTGGTTTTGGTGGTAGTTTGTGGTGATGGTGGTTTGTGGTTTTGGTGGTAGTTATATGTGGTTATGGTGGTGGTGGTGGTAGTTTGTGGTTATGAAGGTGGTGGTGGTAGTCCGTGGTTTTGGTGGTGGCAGTTTGTGGTGGTAGTAATTGTGGTATTTGTCGGTGGTTGTGGTAATGATGGTGGTTGGTGGTAATTGTGGTAATGATAATCCTGGTTGATATCAGACAACCATTAATATTGCTGTAATCATCATTCCATAGAGAGAGAATCATTATTAAATGGCTTTTTCGCAAGAAAGAGGGAGAATGGAAGAAGGAGAGGAGGGAGGAGGTAAGAGGGCAGGGAGGGGGGAGTGTAGGAAGTTGCTTTTCAGGGAGGAAGGCAAGGAGGAGAAAGGAAGAAAGAAGAGAGATGGAGGAAAGGAGGGAGGAGGAGGAAAGGAACTAAGGGAGGTGGAGGAAACAAGTAAGTTAGGGAGGGGGAGGGAAGAGTGGATGGAGGGTCGGAGATTTAAGGGGGGGGGAGGGTGGAGGGAATGTGCCGGCTTCAGTCAAGTCAGTACAGTTTGAACACCGGTGGGGGATGTTGTCTGCTGTTTTGGTAAGCCTTTTTTTCCTCCCCCCCCTTTTAATTGCTTCTATGATGGTGATAATATAAATTTGAATTTTAAACACCCCTGAGTATTTACAAAGCATAATTAGATGACTGAAATTATAGATGGAAATAGAAGGGGAAATTGATGCTTGTGTGCGGAGGTTGGGATGGCGTCGGTTGGGATTTCAAATTTTGTGTGGAATTTTGGTTTTCGGTATATTTAGGGACATTTAATGGTTGATATGGATTTTTGTGTGTGTAGTGGTTTATAGGGATTTTCTTTTTCAGGTGTGAGTTGGGGGAGTGGGCGGCATGATAGCGAACAGACATGGATGTGAGGTAATGGCCGTTCTTCCCGGTTTCACGGCATTGCACCACAACTACCACAACCATCACATTGGACGGGGCATTTAATTGGATACTGATGTGGTGAGTATGCTAAAGCCATTTCATTATTATTATTATTCTATGCTTGCCACTTCCACGCGCATTCTTGGAGTAACTAGGTATATAAATTTTAAAACTAAATTCTGAAAATCGTTGTAACGAGTTTTTCATAACATAGGGAGAAATTTCGGCTAGTAAGCAAGGAGATTCATTCTCTACCTCATCAAATTCCATGCAACAACTTCATAATGATCCCTAACCCCCTTTCAGTTAACTTATGAGTGTAGTCTGCTTAGGGTGGTAATTTTGACTAATAACCAAGGAGATTCCACATGTAAGAATAGGATGGTAATTTTGACTAAACCAAAGATGCTGTGTGTATTCAGGTTAGGATGGTAATTTTGACTAGTAACCAAGAAGATGCCATGTATAGTCAGGTTAGGATGGTAATTTTGACTAGTAACCAAGATGATGATGTGTGTAGTCAGGTTAGGGTGGAAATTTTGACTAGTAACCAAGGAGATGCCATGTGTAATCAGGTTAGGATGGTAATTTTGACTAGTAACCAAGGAGATGATGTGTGTAGTCAGGTTAAGGTAGTAATTTTGACTAATAACCAAGGAGATGACACATGTGAGCATAGGATGGTAATTTTTGACTAAACCAAAAGAGATGCTGTTTGTATTCAGGTTAGGATGGTAATTTTGACTAGCAACCAAGGAGATGATGTGTGTATTCAGGTTAGGATGGTATTTTTGACTAAACCAAGATGATGATGTGTGTATTCAGGTTAGGATGGTAATTTTGACTAGTAACCAAGGAGATGTGTGTATTCAGGTTAGGATGGTAATTTTGACTAGTAACCAAGATGATGATGTGTGTATTCAGGTTAGGATGGTAATTTTGACTAGTAACCAAGGAGATGATGTGTGTATTCAGGTTAGGATGGTAATTTTGACTAGTAACCAAGGAGATGATGTATAGTCAGGATGGTAATTTTGACTAGTAACCAAGGAGATGATGTGGTCAGGTTAGGATGGTAATTTTGACTAGTGATCAAGGAGATGTAACATGTTATCAGATTAGGATGGTAATTTTGACTAGTAACCAAGGAGATGTTTGTAGTCAGGTTAGGATGGTAATTTTGACTAGCAACCAATGGGATGCTGTGTGTAGTTAGGGTAGGAAGGTAATTTTGACTAGTAACCAAGGAGGTGTGTGTAGTCAGGGTAGGATGGTAATTTTGACTAGTAACCAAGGAGATGATGTGTAGTCAGATTATGATGGTAATTTTGACTAGTAACCAAGGAGATTCTGTGCTTAAATTAGGGTAAAGTTGGCCTCTATGGCAGTTTTCTTTAAGGCCAAGTTAGTTAAATCAGTCTAATAACCAAGATTCATTCCTAGCACTTCTTCATGACAAGCTCCATGTTCTAATAGTACAAATCAGTATTCAGGATGGAGAGATGGCAATTTTAGGCTGAGTTAAATCAGTCTAGTAACCAAGGAGACTCATTTCTAGCACTTCTTTGTGACTAGCTTCATGTTCTGGTACAGTAAAAGTCCTCTCATTCGGCATCTTCGGGACCAAGCAGTTGCCGAAAGAGCAGAAACTGCCGAATGACCAGGAAAACCTACCAAAGAGTTTCTAGCAATCATAGTCGGTCAACCCAATATAATAAGTGTTAAGCAAGTATTATTGGTGAAGCCTAAGCTCATATATTTAATAAACAACTTATATTTAATGATACAATACACATGAACTTAACCTGGGAGTGCAATATTTACATATGTACACCAGAAAGCACTAGACTCCCCTGTAGCCAGAGTCGTGGCCAGTGACAACCAAGCAATCGAACAGCCCACACTCACCACCCTTAAACCGCGGGGTTGTCAGAGGCACGCCGTGCCCATCCCCTGGGGATATTCAAGCTCCGACTGACTTCCTTAAAATATTTGTCAAAAATCAGTTATTAGTCCTAGAATATTATAATTACATATGCATATGGCACATACCTTCAGCTTTCAACTGGGATGTTTTTTTTAAGCACTCGTCAACTAGCGTAGGACTTGTGGAGACTTCTGATTGGGTAACTAAGTCTCCACTTTACACTTCCTGACATCCTGTAATATGAATACCACTTCCAGATATTAGCACTAGAAACACTATTCAGTGATTTCCAAGTAGTTTGGAATCCATACTAAAAAAAAAAAAAAAACTGTGAAAGCAATGTAAAATACGAGCGCATACGAGCCTCCCACTCGCGCTAATTCGCCGCTGGTATTCTGTCATTTCTTATTCATATACACACTCACACTTTATTATTTCTAGTACTTTATTACACTTATATATATCTACAGTCCTTTACTTCTTCTCACACGATGTTTAGTAGGGGTAGAGGTCACAGAGCCTTTTATAATGGGTGCAAAAATGGAGGGGCGCGACTGCGACGTGATTTCACTGTGAAGAACGAGAGTGAACTGACTGTACAATACATATCTCAGTAGCCAAGAGTTGAAAATGTCATCTGCCAATGTATATGCTAAGAAATAAGTCATAGGAAATCTGGACTATACATAATAAATTAGGTAGTTCCAGGTGAATATGAATATCACTCAGGCTTCTCCCTTCCTTTCTTATATACATTTATAGTACGAGAGCAGCTCATATGGCATATTTCACGGGGGAAAAAGCAGGGGAAATTAGCGAACGAGTGCTGGTTGGATGTTGCCAAGTGATAATTAGCCAATTCCAGGTGTATGGCACTATCAATTACCTTATTTTTTTATATATATATTATTTTGTATAAGAATAGGTCATAGGGCTCATTTCAATGGATGAAAACAGTGGAAAAATCTGGGGAAGATTTACTCAGCGTAGAGCGGCTGAGCATATGACACGAGAGGGTAATGGAGGGGAGGTAGGGAGGGGAGTCTAGAATGGGGGAAAATGGCTAAATTGTCAACAGTGGATGGGAGTACTGATGACATTAGCAGCTCTGACTATCGTTGGACATTGGCAGTGCTGATAGATGATACTAATCACCACCTGAAAGCCCGGGTGAATTAAAAAAAACAGTCACAGAAGTGACGCCCCCACAGTATGATCCATTGCACCTGACCGTCACAAAAGTGACGACCCGCGGTTTAGGGGTTAACCCAACCCCAGTGTAAGTGTTGTTGAATAGATGTGGAACGGCCAAGGCTGGTGATGTTACAATGTCATGATTGTTTTTATAGATTGTTTTTGTAGAAATTCAGAACTAGTAGCAGTATACAAGTATATAAAGGTATTTAATGTGCAATACTGTGCTGTTATCTACAACGTATGAGAATGGCACAAAAATGAAGAGACCTACAATGTATTATGTGTTGTTGGCTAAATGCTCACGTCCTGTTTTATAATTTACACATAAGTAGAGTATAGTGAACAGCATCTGTTGAAAGATATGTCTTTTCTCATCCACTCTCACTCTCATCTTCACCACCCTACTCTCTGGGTTCCTGTCTTCATAAAACGTCTCTTTTACCCTCTTGTCCCCCACTCTTGCCCTTTAACCAGAGGCATCCCATCGACGTGTGGATACGTCGCAACGTTTTGTCACGGCTAGACCCATCGACATACGGGTACGTCGCGCAATTGCAAGGCTCATAATTTGCAGAATTTTCAAATTTCATGGGTGATTTTTGGTAGGAATATGTGGGAGATCTTCCTCTATCTGCTGTCAAGTGGGGATACTGAAGTGGCCGCCATCTTCTTTGTTTACAAACAATGGAGCGCGCTGACCGATCCACCTCATTCTTTCACTCTCTTTGCTCTGCGAGCGGAAACATTTGATCGCCGAGCAATTCTGTCTACCAGCGAAGCGCTCCGTAGCGCCTTGTGGCGCTCGGCCAAGTAGACACAGGGAAGGACATATGGTTGTTTATCATTAGCACAGGTTGTGTGGTTTTGGACATTCATTAATTCATATTAATGTGGCAATTTAAGCCATATGATATAAACACGTAGGGTTTATGTTCTTGTCATTATTGGATGAATTAAACGAATCAGCGATTGGCTCTGGTGAACTACAGACTCTTTGCCTTCATGATAATATGCCGAGCTGTCAGATGTGACATACTGTACTGTCATCATGTATATGACTAACTCACATTCAGTCACAATACAGGATTTTTTATTTTTTATTTTTTTAATGCAAGGAAGAAGGAACCAAAGGCCTGCATACTGTTCCTTCCAAGAAAAAGCAAAAACAGTACAAAAGAGAGCCAAATTCAAGATCTGTTCAATTCAAGATGCCTGGACACACTGCGTTTGAAAGACTGGAGATCATAGGAAGTAGGAAATACAGACAGAGGAAGACAGTTCCAGAGTTGACCAGTTGCATAAATGAAGGACTGGGAGTAACGGTTAACTCTTGCATTAGAGAGTTGGACAGAAAAGGGATGAGAGTTTGTTGCTAGACGGGTACTATGTGCCCGTCGTAGAGGTGGAGGGATGCAAGCAGACAGTTCAGAGGAACAGTGACCATTGAAGTAGCAATAGAAGAGAGATAAAGATGCAACAGTGCGGCGAAGAGACAAAGGTTGAAGGGAATCAGTAAGAGGAGGAGAGTTAATGAGACGAAAAGCCAATAATACATTGTAGGTGTTCTTTCATTTTCGTGCCACTCTCATATGTTGTGGCTAACAGCACAATGTAGTGCTGGTCTCAGGTGTCTGCCCTTACCTTACCTCCATCCTTCTTTCCTTCCATCCTCTTCTGTCTTTTTCCTTCATTCTTTCCTCATCCTTCTGCCCACGGGTTACTTTACACTCCCTCTTCTATCTTTTTTTCCTTCATTCTTTCCTCTTCTGCATGTGGGTGACTCTACACTGAGTGACAAGCCAAATGGTTTCCTGTACAGCAGGAAACCATTTACTATGCTGGGCAGTAACCATATAACAAAATTATGGTGCTTGATGATTTAGTGGGTAATTACAGCACTACAATCAGATTGAGCCAGTGAAGGTTTATATCCAAGGGGTGGTTGGGATTTATTAC
Organism: Birgus latro; assembly: GCA_018397915.1. NCBI lineage: Eukaryota > Metazoa > Arthropoda > Malacostraca > Decapoda > Coenobitidae > Birgus > Birgus latro. Next base: position 17,823 of record JAGKTI010010104.1, read on the forward strand.
ACATGTAATGCCACTCAGGGATGAGTGAGGCTGGTCACTCATCTTAAATGTCAGGATCAGCTTGCCTAGCCCCGGGCTCCTATGCTTCTCATGGGGCAACTTAGGATTGGATGATGAATGAAATGAATGAATGCCTCAATATACTTACCCCTAGTGATTCAGATTGTTTATAAAAACAATCATGACATTGTAACATCACCAGCTTTGGCCATTCCACATCTATCCAACAATGCTTACACTGGGGTTGGGGTGGGAGCGGTGGGTGTGGGCTGATTGATTGCCTGGTTGCTCACTGACAGTGACTCCAGCTGCAAGTGGGGGGGGGGGGAATTAGTGCTTTTGGGTGTACACCATAAAATAGCAGTTTACAAACTTCTGAAAGGTCCTGCTCACAAAGCCAGACACTCACGAGTCATGATGGCCAAGGGCGCATGCAGTGTTGGCAAGCAGAAATCTTTAAAAATGCCAAGCTCAGCACTAAAATGCGCTAAGTTGTAGGTTAACTGTTCAAATTTGTGTGGTAAATTGAACTTCAAAATGCGCTAGATAGAGAAGAAAATCCAATATTTATTGGCACTTAATTATCATGAAAGGCACTACATTTAGTGCCATTTGCGCCAAATTGGCAACTGCGGCTGCATGGTACCAGTGACGAGTTGGCGACCTCATCATGGGTACCGATTGGCCCGGCATATATACCAGAAGAGCAGATAACTTTTGTAAAGGGACTACAGTGAAAGTCCATTAATCCAAATGGCAGTGGACTGAGAATAATTTGGCTTATCAGAGTTTTCTGATTTTTGGATGGGACCCCTAAGACAATTTCATGTTTAAACTGAAATTTTACTGAATGGATCACTTTTCATTCATTCAATGTACAATATGGCACATTTTAACATTGTGTATTACACAGATTTTTTACTTAATAATGTATTACTGAAGACATGAACTGTAATTGGTAAATTGAGATGTTTTGAGTTTAACTCATCAGTAATGCATAGTGTTGAAAACAGCACTTGTAGGCAGGTAAATCCAATTAGAGAGTAAGTCCAGGGTTAATAACAATATGCACGTATTGTAAAAGCACAAAAACTTAATACTGTATGTATTACTGTGGAAAATTCCTTTAACCTATGGTACAGATCCAAAAGTGGTCAGTTGTTTACGAGGAGTTACCAATTCATGCATTACCTGATCCATGACTACACCGCTTGGCACTTCGGCACATTCGGCACCCAGTTTGAATTTTATAATTTGATTTTTTTCACTTTTGGAGTTTTCGTCTGCCCTTTTCAAAAATTTGGATTATTGGGATTTTCGGATTATCTGTGTTCTGATTAATGGACTTTTACTGTACTGTATTAAAAAAAAAAAAAAAAAGTGCCGAAAGACCGGAAATACAGTAAGACCAGATGCCAAATGAGAGGACTTTTACTGAAGTACAATTCAGTATTCAAGATGGAGAGATCGCAGTTTTAGGCCAAGGTGGAGTGAAAAAGGTATAGTCTTGCTGTATAGTTGTGTGTGCTGTACATGTAATTAATTTGTACTTACTTCTTCTCTGCAGGGATGTTCCTTTGGCCATGGGTGTGTATGGATGTGAAGGAAGGATTGATAGCCAGGTTCCAGAGAGAGGGCACCTTGATGGCCTGGTTCGAGTGATGGGAGATGCGTGGAGAATTTGGATCATGGAGGGATCTGACTGTGTGGAGAGTGGAGGAGGTGGAGGCGACTTGAATGCGTGGAGAAGAGTGGAGGAAACACAGTACTGTAATGTATTTGTTTAAACCTCATAATTTCCTTAAGCATTTTCAGATCTGTTAGTGTATGTGGATAATTATGAAAGGTTGAATTGACGTGTTGAGAGGAAGGATAGGACTGGAGTGTATTGGTTTTGTGATGAGGAGGGGTAGATTGAGATGATTTGGACATGTGGAGAAGATGGAGGATGACAACTGGGTATGGGAAGTGAGAGGTGTGAATGTTGAGGGTAGAATTCAGGGGAAGGATGGGACTAGAATGTATTAGTGTTGATGAGAAGGGATAGATTGAGGTGGTTTAGACGGATAACTGGGTGCAGAAAATGAGAGGTGTGAATGTTAAGGGTAGAGAGGAAGATTGTGAGTTGAATGTCTTGGTATTGTGATGAGGAAGGGTAGATTGAGATGGTTTGGGCATGTGGAGAGGATGGAGGAGGATAACTGGGTGTGGAGAGTGAAAGGTGTGAATGTTGAGGGTAGAGTTGAGAGGAAGGATGGGACTGGAGTGTATTAGTGTTGATGAGAAAGGATAGATTGAGATCGTTTGGGCATGTGAAGGGGATGGAGGAGGATAACTGGGTGTGGAGAGAGAGATATGAAAGAATTGCAAGGCAGACTGAAAAAAACCTTGGATGAAGCCCTAGTGTGACCTCAGGGATAAGGAACTGAATTGAGAGGCTGCCAGACACCAAGCAGCATGTAGAGCCACCATAGTTGATAAGGCTGATGTATGCAAGTCTTTGAACCTTTATAAACGAGATGAAGGTAATATTTATATATATTTAACGTGAAGCTGACATGTCTATAAGAAGTACGCCTGTGGGATTTTTTCTTCCGAATAGTTAGAGAAACACATTGAGGGGGTTTGGCCATGTGGAGAGGATGGAGAAGGAGAGATTGACGAAGAGAGTGTATGTGAGTGAGGTGGAGGGGGGGAGAGGGAAAGGGAGTCCAAGGATGAGATGGAGGGATGGAGTGGAGAGGTTTATGAGGGAGGGGGGAGGGCATTCAAATGGTGGGTGACAGAGCAACTTGGAGATGTTTTGTCTGCGGCCACCCCTTGCGGGATTAGGGCGTTGGTCTATAGGTAGATAGATTATGAAATACAAAGTTGCTCAGGTTGAAATTTTGAGTTAATTCGACGTTTTAGCTGTTGCATTAGCTCTTGGGAATCGTGGCTTATTCCATCCATAGCTGGGTGAAGAGGCTGGTTAATATCCCTAGGTAATTTATGTAGAATAGGGTGATATTAGAAGGATGGATGGAACAGAAAGGGACAGTAAGGTGTAAGAAGCAAAATAATTCTCTTAGAAAAAGTTGTAAGGGTGTCCTTGAGAGGTGAAGAGGCTGGTTAATATCCTTAGGCAATTTATACCGAGTAGGGTGATATTAGGATGGATGGAACAGAAAGGGACAGTTAAGGTGTAAGAAGCAAAATAATTCGCATAGGAAAAGGTGTTAGAGAGCCCTTGAGATGGCTGGGTATGTAGCTTCAGTTATGTCCTTCAGCATAAGATTTAATAAGTAATGAGGTACTGACATTGTAGTTTGAGTTCTAAGGCATATTATTTTGTACTTAGGGCGGTTGGAGGAGGGGCAGCCTGATAGCAGAGGAGGCCACACCAGGGCAGTAAAATGGTCAGTACTTTTAAAAATCTCACTTAATCATTTGTCTTTAAATTCTAACTTGGCCTAAAATTGCCATCTCTCCTTCTTGAATAGTCTAGTAGATTACCATGTTTGGGTGCTAGTCACGAAGAAGTGCCATGGAAAGGAGGTAGAGCTGTGGCATAGTCTTTGTAATTCAGCATGAAATTAGCCACGAGAGGACAAAACTCTGGGCCAAGTTAGATTGAAAGGAGTATGGTTTTCTCTGCCATGGTACTTCTTGCGTCAGTAGATGTTAGAAAGTTAGATTGCAGTGAAGAAATGTTAGGAAAGAAATAGGTTAGGAATGATAAATGCATTGAGGTGGTTTGGCTATATGGTGAGGATGGAGAACGAGAGACTAACAAGGAGTATATGAGTGAATGGAGAGGGAGACCAAGGATGGAATGGAGAGGTATATGAGAGAGGGGAGAGTGAGATGTTAACGAGGAGATTGTGATTGAGAGACTAACAAGGAGATTGTAAAGGGGGGGGGAGGAAGCAGAGGATGAGATGGAGGGATGGAGAGGTATATGAGAGAGGGGTGTGTGAGCTGGGGGGATGGAGAGTGAGAGACTAATGTGAGTGAGGTGGGAGGGGGGGAGCTGAGGATGAGATGGAGGAATGGCACGGAGAGGTGTATGAGAGTGGGGTGTGAGCTGGGGGGAGGACAGTGAAGTGGCAGGGGACAGGGCGACATGGAGGCGATTTGTTTGTGGCCACCCTTTACGAAATAAAGACGTCTGGCAATAGATAGATATCCTGTGGGTGCCTGGTGTTCATGTAGTGCAGGGTGCTTCAGATAGATAGAAATTTGAGGTCTGTATTAGGTCCTAGATAGAAATGTTAGGTCTGTTTTAGGTCCTAGATAGAAATGTTAGGTCTGTTTTAGGTCCTAGATAGAAATGTTGGGTATTTTAGCTCCTAGATAGAAATGTTAGGTCTATTTTAGGTCCAAGATTTAGCATTCACTCCTGAATGGTCATGTTAGGATCTGTTTTAAGTGTGATTAGGTGCCCGCTGGTTCAGTGGGTTGAGGTCCTCCCACTGGTGTGAGAGAGAGAATGACCTAGTGAGAGATGTTTGGAATTTGTGGATATTAGTCTTATTCANATATATATATATATATTACTATAGATGCCTGGTAGACTAGTGGGTTCAAATGGTCCAACTTGCTTTGAATTATTTTATTATTATTATTCTAATTATTTCTAATTATTATTATTTCTATTAATATTTTATATATATATATATATATATATATATATATTACTATAGATGCCTGGTAGACTAGTGGGTTCAAATGGTCCAACTTGCTTTGAATTATTTTATTATTATTATTCTAATTATTTCTAATTATTATTATTTCTATTAATATTTTATATATATATATATATATATATATATATATTACTATAGATGCCTGGTAGACTAGTGGGTTCAAATGGTCCAACTTGCTTTGAATTATTTTATTATTATTATTCTAATTATTTCTAATTATTATTATTTCTATTAATATTTTATATATATATATATATATATATATATATATTACTATAGATGCCTGGTAGACTAGTGGGTTCAAATGGTCCAACTTGCTTTGAATTATTTTATTATTATTATTCTAATTATTTCTAATTATTATTATTTCTATTAATATTTTATATATATATATATATATATATATATATATTACTATAGATGCCTGGTAGACTAGTGGGTTCAAATGGTCCAACTTGCTTTGAATTATTTTATTATTATTATTATTCTAATTATTTTTTATTATTATTATTACTAATTAGTAATACGTGTATTATTATTGTTACTCATTATTATATATAATTTTCATTATCTATCTATCTATTGCCAGACGCCATAATCCCGTAAGGGGTGGCCATTTGACTCTGAGTTATTTGTTTTACAGGGAGGGGCACTAACCCTCCACCAACCCACTTGTTGACACTTAGGGAGCTCGTATGGTTTGGTTATATGGTTACCACCCAGCGTTGTAAATGGTTTCTTGGTTTACAGGAAACCATTTGGCTTGTCACTCAATGTAAAGCCACCTGTAAAGGAAAGAAAAGCAGTAAGAAGTGACAGGAAAGAGGGGAGAAATAGGAAGAGAGGAGGGCAGGCTCAGAAAGAGAATGATAAAGGCTAAGGAAGAAGTAGGCAGCACTACATCAAGTGAGTGGATGATTAATTATTATTATTTAGGTACAGAATTAACACTCCTGATCTTTAAATGCTTCAGTTGGCAGGTGTGGGGTGTAATTTATTTCCTAGAGTCCAATTGGCAGGTGTGTGTGTGTGTAGTTATGGTAGTAGTTCAGCTCACATGAAAAACAAACCATCTAATATTCTTTTTTTTTCTGTTTGCAGGAGGTAAGTGAACTTCTAAAAAGGTGGTTGAAGATGGTAGGAAGATGGCAAGATCAAGCCAGCTGTCTTAAGGAAAATGCCCACGATTACCTTGGTAGTCACGAAGAAGTGCAGTGGAAAGTTAAGATTGGTAATGTTTTAAAACTGCATCTCTGCTTTAACTTGGCCTAAGATAACCTTGTTAGTCACGAAGAAGTGCTTTAATTAGGGTTTAACTTAGCCTAAAATTACCATGCTAGTCACAGAGTGTTTTGATAACTAGTTTAACTCCCCTAAGATTACTATGCTAGTCACGAAGAAGTGCTTTGACAAGGGTTTAACTGCCTTAAGATTAATATGCTAGTCACGAAGAAGTGCTTTAATTAGGGTTTAACTTTGGGCTAAAATTGCCATGCTAGTCACGAAGAAGTGGTGTTTTAAGGGTTTGACTGTGGTCTGAAATTACCATCTGTGAATATTGTGTTGAGCTCTGATAATATTAAAACGTACTGATGCTAGTCAGGAAATGCTGTGGGAAGGGTCTAGGGCTGTTCCTGTCATTGTTGCTACAGAGTTAAGCTGCAGAGGGATAAATCTTGGACAAGTTAAGAGAACTATTGGTGTATATACAGAAAGTCCTCGTTTGTGTGCTAGTCATGAAGAAGTGCTGTGGAAAATGAAGAATTTGTATATACCAAGTTTCTCTCTCTCTCTCTCTCTTTCTCTCTCAAATCCTCAGTTTTCTGATTGTCTCCAGGGTCATTTATATGCTACTCATGAGGAAGTGCTGCATTATTTTGTCCCCAACCTGTGAAGTGGGTTAATAACTTAATAGAACTAGTTACCAAGGAGATTCATAAAGGCACCCCTCTCCAGTGCCTATCGTTTCGTTTCGTTTCGAAAGTGGTTTAATGACTAGTGACCAAGGAGATTCATAAAGACAAGTGGAGATTTTCAGGCCTGAAAGGATTGATCTTGCTGGTGAGTCTTTTGAGTGTGTGGAAGAGTTTTGTTATTTGGGAGACATGTTATGTGCTGGAGGTGGGGCTGGAGCAGCTCTGTGGCTAGAGTGAGGAGTGGTTGGAAGTAGTTCAAGGAGCTGCTGCCTCTCCTGACATTGAGAGGGCTCTCCCTCCATGCTAAGGGATCTTCATGTGTGGCATGTTTAGGAGTGTAATGCTGTATGGTAGTGAGACCTGGGTAGTAAAGGAAGAGGGTATTTGCCGCCTCAAACGTACACTCATTAAAAAGTTCTCAAAGCCCATAAGCACCATACATTCTGAGAAATAGATGTGAAGAGTTTAGAAACAGCTGTCAGTGTGTGTAGCTGGTGGTTGCCCTATCAGCCATTCTCTAGGTGAATGGAAGAGTGGCCAGTGGTTCATATCCCATCCCTGTTGTGTAACGATAACACCACATCACCTTTGTTGCTTGATAGTCACAATTCATAGCCATTATAATGAAGAGTAGAAGTGTCACAGTAATAAATAATCAGATTATTCCACCATAGCATAACTAGTTGGTTGTATTTGATGGAGATATGTTACCTCAGCACATTTTCCTTCAGCTGAATAAAATAGTTTGACACCTAAGGCGATGTTACTTATCACAGTTATTAAATTATATTATGGTGACAGGTTATGGGAAAGGCTAATAACATGTGTGGTGTGTTGTCTTTCAAAGCAGCTAATCTACTCTGATGCCAAGTTCAGCATTGTCTCGAAATGCCTATCATACGTCACTTGCTTCTTGGAGGCCTGATATCCACATATGGCTCCTCACATCTATGGTTGCTCACTCATTTGTAACATCCTTCATTATCATAGATTAATAGTACTACTAGGAGTCATTATTAAACTGTGCCACAGGAATACATCTTCCAGTTTCAGGAGTATATTCAGCAGTTTCTATCAGATGTTACTAATACACCAATATGCACTAGACATCAATGTAATGGCTTAAAAGTGTCATCAGATTCAGGCATAACAACCAGTCACAGATGACTAGCTATGTTATGCTCATTTTCACATCCATCGTCACCCGATCTTCGAGAACTTTTTGGTGAGTGTACAGAAATGACAGTGAAAAGGTGGATGTGTAGTGCATCCTTGAATGTGAGGCCTGGGGGCAGGGATGAGATTGTTGCAATTAAAGAGTTGAGAGGAAGGATGGGACTTGGATGTATTGGTGTTATGATGAGGGGTAGTTTGAGATAGTTTGGGCATGTGGAGATGGAACTGGGTGTGAAGGGTGAGAGATGCTGAGGGTGTCGTTAGAGGCAGACCAAAAAGAAAGCCTCGGATGAAACCATAGTGAGACGTCAGGAAGGAGGGAGTGAATAGGGAGGCTGCCAGAGATCAAGTAAAGTGAGATGCCAGGAAGGAGAAATTGAATATAGAAGGCTGCCAGAGATGAAGCAGTGTGGAGCTTTATAAACAAAACAGTAACCAAGGAGACCAATTTGTACCTCAACCAAGGGTTACTTAATTATGCAATTCCCCCTCCCCCCCTTTCTGTCTCTCCCAGTTTTATCAGATGAAAAGGTATACATAATAAAGCATAAGCAGGGTAAACAGATTTCCTTACCAAGTGATTTGAAGGAATATTGTTTATATTTAGGCCATACGAGGACTTTAGACGAGGACATCTGTATATGCACTGTGTCTATGTGGATGTGGGATCATGTGGTACACAATACACTAAAATCTACACGAGTGACGAACTGCTAAAATAAAGGGTCTGACTTACTGACTGGCCAAGAGATGCTCCCACATCCATTACTTATATATTGACGTGTGTGCTGACTATATTTAATCCAATAAATGATTCAGTTTTAAATGTTTTTGAATATTTTATCTAGAATACTGTTTTTTTCACCTTTTAAGACTTTGGTAATATGAAAAAACAGCTTAATTTTGACAAGGCCATCGTAGAATTCCGATATTTTGGAGGTAGTAAAATTTATCGTGTTTTTAAAAAATTCACGTAAGTTGTTTTGCCGATGGGTGATGTATTTTTGTGACTTAATCGAAATATCAGACTTGTAAGCCAACAGGTTTAAAAAAAAAAAAAAAAAATCAATGCTCCTGGTGCAGACAAAAAATGATTTGAAACTTCGCAACATTTTGCTTAGTGGCATATATTGATGCAGTGCCAGTTTTTATTCCCCCAGACAACAACTGTTGCATCTTTATCTCATTTTTATTGCCAAGTCAATGGTCACCGCTCCTCTGAATTATCGGCAAGCATCCCTCCACCACTAGAGTGGGTTCGTAGCACCCATCTATCAGTGAACTGTGGTACAGTTTCTGTCCAGCTTTCAAATGCAAGAGTTAACCATTACTCCCAGCCCTTCATGTATGCAACAGGTCAACACAGGAAGTGTCATCCTCTTCATTTACTTTCTGTGACCCTCCAGTCTTAAACACTTTGTGTCCAGTCATCTCGAAATTTACGGATCTTGAATTTGGCTCTTAATTTTTTGTTGGAGGGAAAACTTTCAGCTTCTTCTGTTACATTAAAAAAATATTTTAATATAAATCGTTCTGGTAACAGCATTGCCAAAAAATTAGCTGCTCTAGTGATATCTGTCATGTTGGACGTAATCAGACCAGTTGCATGGGTAGGAAATGGCTGGGTAGGCTAGGGACAGCGTAATGATTTTATACATAGTTTATTAGTTGCCTACTTGCACCAGACCATGAACGATAAATTGAAACTTAGGCCCGTCTTTTTATCATATGGTCAAGGAATTAGTAAGGAGTGTAAACTGTAAGAAGGTGTTCATAAGCAAACCATTTTTTCTTTCAAGTTTCTTTAAGGGAAGGAAGTCTTAAAGGTGAAAAATGTTACTAGTTAAATATACAACTTATGGCCATATTTATTATCGCTAGAATGAAAGTGTTTTTCTCAAGGACGTTATGTTAATGTTAGAAATATGATACTGGAGTTAACGTGAGTCTAGTCAGAAGTGATGGTTAATTCTGTTGCCATTTGCTTCAGAATTGAGAATTGGGAGAGCAAGGGTGGAGAGTGTATGTGATTGAGGTGGAAGGGGAGACCAAAGATGAGATGGAGGGATAAAGTGGAGAGAGATGAGTGTGTTAGTGTGATTGAGATGGAAGGAGAGACCAAAGATGAGATGGAGGGATGTAGTGGAGAGGTACATGAGAGGACTGTGTAAGTTGGAGGGATGGAGAGAGAGGTACATGAAAGGGTGGGAGGTTGTAGGTTGGAATGGAGTCCTGGGAGTGTTTGTGATTGATGTGGAGGGAGGGAGTCTGAGGATGAGATGGAGGGATGGAATGGAGAGGTATATGAGAGGGGAGTATAAGTTGGGGGAGGGCAGAGAACAAGGAGGCATTTAAGGATTTTGGCTAAAGGTAGAGATAGATAGCTTGTCTACACCTTCTCAATCGCAGTTACAGTAATATGGTCTTGAGTTACATATTTTCAAAGATTTATTTGTTGCTGAGCTTATATTCTGAACTTAAACTTGGCCTAAAATTGTAACCATTATGGACTGAATTCGAAGTTGTAATAGAATCGTAAAAGATGATGCTAGTCATACACACAGTGAAAAGGATTATGAGCCATAGCATTGGTTTTCCATGCCTCGAGTTACTGTCTGTGAACCAGCTGGAAAAGAATGAAATATTGGGCCAAGTTACAGTGAAGAGTGTAACACTCAGTGCAATGTTATGTTGATGGATATTTAACATGTATCACAACCAATGCATGTTAGTATCTTTGAACCCCTTCAGAACTGTGATGTTTTTTCTGTTTACTGTTGCTGCATCCCAGATGATTTTATTAAGGTTTTTTTTTTTTTGCTGCCACACTATTTTATTCAGCTAAGGTATTATTTCCCGTACCATCCCTGTGTTGTCCTGCCTTACCCCTCCAGTACAAAGTCACCCCCTCGCTATACCCTCCCAGACTTACCATGTCCCACCAGTATTGCACCTCCTCAAGGAGAATAAAATTGTGTGAAGTCAGCAAGAATGCAACGTCCTCGTACTGAATTAGTTAATTGTGCCTGCTCAGACCTTTGATATATGCCATTTTGGCTAGATATTGCATTGTTCAGGTACTGATACTGTGGCGTATGTCAGATTAGTATGTGATTTATGTACAAAATTATGTATTGATCTTTAACATGCATTAATGCAAACACAAGGTGCACAATGTGTTAAGCAGTCAATGCATGTTAATAAAGCCCTTCCCATGCTTTGTTGATTGCCATGTTTCTTTGTATAGCTCTGCTCGGCTTATAGCAGGGTAGAGCAATACGAGACATGGCATATACAAAGTGATGAGCAGGGCACGGTCTTGGAAGCATCTAGGGGGCCAGCGCCGAACCTATCTCGATAAATGGGCGACGAAAATACGGACTGGCAACCCTCTCACCTTGGGGTTACCAGTCCGTATTTCTCTGGCCCATTTATCGAGATAGTTTATTTTTTGAACTCCACCACTCTTGTGTACATCTAGTGTAAATAAAACCAACATATTATTATTACTATGCCTTTATTATATGCCTTTTTGGTACATTTTTTTTTTTTTTTTTTTAAAGTATAAATTGATCTTACTATTAATGTCAATTGGTATTCTTCTTTTTCTGATAAGATCACTTTGTACTGTATATAG
>JAGKTI010010105.1:5325-29235 GCA_018397915.1 Birgus latro
CGAATCCACGGCACTTTCGGCGCTCTCTCGGTGAGGGTGAGACGGTGGAGTTTAGTCTCCATCAGTCACCTAAGGGTCCTGAGGCTAGGGGTGTCACTGGGCCGGGAGGTGTTGTTGTGCAGGGCTCTGCTCATGCACGGCGGCGCCCCGCGGCACAGAAGCACCGGCCTTCGGGTCCTGGGTGTTCTGTGGAGATAGACATCATTGTTGCAATGTGTGTTGCGACGGCTCTGGCTTTTTGTGAGGATGACAAGGCGGCTCTGCGCGTTCTCCTCCCTCAAATTTTCGAGGAGAACGGGCTTCCGCGCCTTGCCATCCCTCGGAGCTTTGCTGGCAATGCACGTCCCACCCCCCAGCAGCAGAGTCGTCCCCGGCGGCCGCAGTCACAGCCGCAGCCGCAGTCATGGCCTCCTCCACCTCGGCCTCGCATTACACCGCGGAAACGACTGCGACTGGACGGCCCTCTGAACAGGGCAACTGGCGCTTCACTTTCTGACCCGGCACCGACCACGGACATGGATATGGATATGATTACGACCGTCGCTGAGGTCCACCCGCTGCCGTCAGCAGCTGAGGGGGAACGGGCTGCCTCTCCGCTTCCGTCTGAACATCAAGACGTTGAGGTCCCTTCCCCCCAGGTTCTTCCACCTTCTGCTGAGTGTGTGGGCCTCTCATCAGCTGCTACACCTTCAGCTTCTCCCTCTTTGTCTGAGGCTGCCCTTGCTCTTTCACCTGCTGGGCCCCAGTCCACCTTGCCCTCACCACCTACTCCTGCCTGCTCAGCACTCGGATCGGCGACTTCCGACCTCATCGTGGCCGCGATCGAGCGATCTTTTTCGGAGTTGTTCGGTAAAGTTATTGAGCAGAAGTTAGGCTGTCCATCCACCCTTCGCGACTCGGGAGACTTGCCTCTTTACGAAGACCTCGCTCAATCATCATCATCATCATCACCGCTTACTGTTTCCTCTTACCCTCCGCCTCGCTAGTCATAGCGCCGCTTTCTTGATTTCCTTCCTTCCCCTTTATCTTTTACCATGAGTTTCCCACTTACGGGCTCTCTACCCTGAGCCCGTGCCACACCAGTGTGGCAAATCTAATCACCTCACCGACTAGAGCAGTTGGAGGGGGAGGAGAGAGGAGCCAGCAGCCGACCATGCCAGACGTCAGTGCTGACAATGCCTGCGACCCGTTGAGGGGGGCTACAAGTCAGCCACAGGTTCCTGCAGCCCAGAAGATCAAGGGGAGGGTGATTTGGTTTAACGTGAGTGCGGGTTACGGGTTCATCAAACGCCAGGATACTGGTGTTGATATTTTTGTGCACCGCTCGGCGATCGTTAAGCCGAATCCACGCCACCTCCAACGCTCCCTAGGTGATGGAGAGCGGGTGGAATTTAGTTTGTTTGGGACCCCAAAGGGTCCTGAGGCCCGGGATGTTACTGGACCGGGAGGTGTGGCTGTGCAGGGCTCTGCTTATGCACGGCGACGTCTCACGGCCCAGGGACATCGGGCTAGGGATCCTGGGAATCCCAAACAAGTAAATCTACTCGTGGAGATGTGTGTCGCGACGGCGAAGGCTTTTTGTGGGGGTGATAAGGGGGCCTTGCGCGTTCTCCTCCCTAGGATTTTTGAGGAGAACGGGCTGCCTTCCCTTGTCATCCCCGAGTGCTTCGCCCGCGATATACACTCGATTCCCCGCCGACGGGAGCGTAGGGCCAGGCAGCGACGATCTGCTGCCCCTCGTCAGACCCCGAGGAAAAGGCTGCGACTTGAGGCTCCCCTCAACAGGGAAACTGCCACTCCTGTTGACAACCCGGCAATCTCAAGGACTACGACTGAGACCACGGCAGAAATCCACGAACAGCCAGCGATGACGGAGGAGGGGCAGGATTCTTCAGATACTGCCTCCATGGCCGAGGAAGCGTCGACCGGCTCCTCGGCCGAGGAGGAGATTAGTGAGTCCTCCCCTCCTCCAGCAGCAGAGGGCCCTCCATCTCGCCCTCCAATAATCGACCTTAAGGATCGGCTAGACGTAGCCTCCTACCGCAACCTCCTGACCCTCGATGCCCACACCCGGTCGTACCAGCTCGGAGCCACGACCTACACCACCCTCTACGACCTGCTCCGGGCTGCCGACATGGGTGAGGCGATCAGACCCATCCTGATCATTCGTGGGGAGGAGGTACGTCTAGCCGATCTTAGAGCATTCTACCATATGCTCCCGCCACGACTGCGGTGAAAGCTCGGACGATAGTGGCGTGAGGCTGCCCTAAACACCTTTGAAAAAACATCTTGGTTGGCCTAATGTCCCTCAAGAGGACGATGGCCATTAAGCCCCAAGAAAAAAAAAAATAGAGCAGTTTCAGTCAGATTCGTTTCAGTTTAGTTTGAGTTTGGATCAGTGTTAGTTCAGTGTCACTGCACTGAAGATTGTCTAGTTCTAGTATTTGTAAAAGCTGAAGTGAAGTTGGCAAGCATTAAGTGTAATTGCAGTTAGTGAGGATTGTAAATCTCCGGTACTTGTGAAAACAATGAAGTGAAGTTGGAAAGCATTAAGTATAATTGCAGTTAATGAAGATTGTATATGTCCAGTACTTGTGAAAACAGTGTAGTTGGGAAGCAGTAAGTGTAATTATCTGGAAAACAAAGACAGTGAACCTAAGAAGCCAGTGTATTTTTTACAACGTTGGTGCTGCTCTGTGTTGTTGCACACTGAAATGCTGCCTCCAGGAACAACTGACTGGGCAACGTCCTTCCTATACTGTACTGTTGCTGTTGCAGCCTGTGGCAGTGTGGGACAGGGAGGTAACAGTGGTGTCGGGAGTTTGGATCATAAAGTGCTGCAGTGAGTCAAACATTCAACATGGAGGCAGAAGGTGTACAGCACGAGACCAAGCAAGGAAAGAGGAGGCGTCGCTGGCTGCAATTATGAAGCTACTACAAGCAGAGAATGAAGGACAGAAAGAACTTAGAACAATTACAGGCACAAAATGAAGAAATCAGAGAACAATTGCAAACAGAGTGAACAGCTACAGGCACAAAGTGAAGAACAGAAAGAACGATATGAACAACTTCAAGCGGCATTCCAGAGGCAACAGAGGGAATTACTGATGATACAAGGGCAGTAGATCCTTTAATGGGGGAAATGAAGGAAAAGCAGTAAGCTGAGTTACGGCAGCAGAAGTATGAGGTAAGCAATAATATGTACTGTACATGACCAGTTGAAGACAATTTGTGAGGGAATTGTGACTGAGTGCAGACAGCATGCAGACAGCCAGCTGAAACTTGTAGTCGACCAAGTGAAGATAATTAGTGAGAAGATTGAGGCCTTAGAGAAATATTGCACTGCAGAGCCTCAGGGTAGTCTACAGGGAGCATATGAAAATAATGGACAGTGTATCGTGAATCTTGATGTATCCCAGCCATCTAAAGGTAGTATTACAGGGTTGAATAATCAGAATGCAGAAATTTTAAGTCCTGGACTTTATTATGATGCCCCAGTTTTTAGGCCACAAACCAGTGAAGTGCATGGCTATAATGGGGGTACAATTAAAACGAAACCTCAGGAAATTTATGGTAGGTATCTTGGGAGGCTTACCGTGTGCAGTTTGAGTTACTTGCTGATCAGAATTGTTGGGATGATAGGCAGAGGGCAGTCCAGCTTGCTACTAGCTTCAAGGGTGCTGCAATGGAAATTCTGGCCCAGATGTCAAAGAAGGAGAGCAACAGTCATCAGTCCCTATTAGAAATGCTGGAGCACAGATATGGGTGTACCGGACTGAGGTTTACAGAGCAAGATTCCGAACTCGTGTACGGGCTCCAAGTGAAGCCCTAAAGCATCTTGCTTATGACATGGAGAGTATGGCATACAAGACGTACCCTGGAGCATCACCTAACTTGTTGGCTATTCTTCTGAGGGACAAGTTCATCGATGCTCTTGATAGTGCAGAGCTGAAAGTGCAAGTGAAGCAGGCACAACCCAGAAGCATGCAAGAAGCACTAGCCAGGGCTCTAGAATTTGAGTCCTATGTCAGGTCCTGTATGTCCACTTTTCAGGCAGGTCATAGTGCAGGATTCAAGAAAGGGGCAGGTACAGGTGCGGATATGTCAAACAGAAACATCCCGTCCACCAGCGAGGTGGTGTAATGCTCTCCGTATCTGGTAACACTGGTAAGTATAGACCTTCATCAGGTTTCGTTCAGTTGCTAAGACGGACCGAACCCCGTGATAATTGCTGCTGTGCACAGTTATTATGGTATATAACCAATGTCCCGCCTGACATATATACTGAAAATAACATCGTTTTGTGAATATTGGATGAAAATAATTTCACACAATACATATCCGTATATTATTCTCATGAAACACACAGGTTTCGTAAGTGACTTTCGACAAACGTCACGAACCACACAACATGTACTGACGGCGAGCATAATAACGCCATTAGAACATTATCTGCATTTCCTCACCCACTATAATATTCAAAAAATTACCGTGACCCTCTCCTTCCTGACCGTGAACCTGAAATGGTAGAGGTGGGTGAGAAGGGGCAATAGTGGTCTGGCTGGTGAACTGTTGCAGGAAGCTAAGATAGGATGGATTATGATACTCTGGTGACATGGTGCCAAATCAGCTATAGTTTAACGTTGATTATGTAAATTGATAGTCAGGCCGTTAAACGTTATGAAGACTTTTGCACATTACGCAGTTTGCCAGCATGTTTGTTACATCATCTACAGGACGACCTACTCCCTGCTCGGCGGCACATGACACAAACCCTGCTTTATTAGTGTATGGTAACGACTGTGTCATTACATGATATATGAATTGGCCCAAGAATGTGATGTCACGCTGTTGTCAAAACGACTGGGAGTTATACTTATTGCGTTTACATTGTAACATCAGGGATGACGACAGTTATATCGAAAGCAGAGAAGGGGGGTGGGAGGAATTTATTTCTTGCCACAGTAAATAATTACCAGCAGTGATTCGTGCCCATGATTCTCGTTAATATCTGTATGGCACCATGTAAATGAAAATATTTACCCGGGGAGAATGGACTGGGTCTCAGACAGGTGGCGATACTAGGGTGGGCTAATGGTTGGATAGAGAGATGCCTTCTAGCTTTAATACATGAAATTTATGTCGGATTACTGTTAACCCTGTAGAGATAGAGTAAATCGTGGTATGAAGGACGTGTAACTGTTAAACAGTCTGATTCATAACCTCAGTATCCAGTTCACTGTCCACCCCTCCCTCTTCCCGACAGCTGCGTGCACTCACACATGGGTACTGACCGGGAGGGGGGATGACCGTAATGACTGCTACACTATGAAAAGCGGATCACATGTTTATACATCAACGAGAGTGGTTCGTTTGTCTTGTTTAAGGGATTGCAATACACACCGTTATTCGCCAGAGCAACAGCTCCGTGTTCGGACACTGCTGAGATGTGTGGCTCAGTAGTTGCTCTCATGAAGAGGGCAATTGTCTTCGTATTTATCTTCATCTTGTCAATTTAATACAGTGTGAACGCTACTCGGTTGTTTTGCATAACATGACACACTGCAGATAAAATGTGTGTTTGCATTTAATACAGGCGATTTCTGTAACTAATGGCATAGAGACTGGATAACTGCTGACATTACAAGCTTGTTCCATCACCTTTGGCTCTAGAATTTGTGAATGAAAGCTTGGGGCATACGACAGTTGTTCAGTATGACCCTAAATGTTATAACCACTGGCAATGTGTAAAATCAACAGCCAAACACGGCATACAGTAAACGGTAACATAAACCTGGGTTGGGTAAATCCACTTTTATTTTACACTGGTGCCATACAGATATTAATGAGAACCATAGGGACCATCATCACTGTCAAAGTATTAATATTTATTGGTGAAAAAGGAAAAATCTACATAGTTCTATCCCTACTCTGTTTGTGACATCAGTCGTCATCCATGATCATACTACGTAAGAGGCTACAGGAGTAATTCCTAATGTCAGTGACAACAGCTGTAACATCTGACAAACTGTAGGGACGTGTCATATATTTGCACATTAACAAATAGTCACCATACTCATAATACAGGGGTACCGAGTCACCCAGCTGAAAGTGTGTCGTGAATAGTTACAGTCCATGACAGTCATTTACAACACGTAACGTCAACATAACGTTTCATGGTCTGACTGTAAAATTCCATATTCTTCATGAAACAATTATTTGGCTCAGTCATCACCATATAATCTTTCCCTCTCACTGTAGCTCTTTTCGTCTACCAAATCCACCCTCCCCCTATCCCCTCCCCCCCCCCCTCCTCTAGTCTCCAGTTCGACAACTATTGCCCTTCTCCTTATCCACCTCCCTCCTGTCTCCCAGTTCCCCCACCCCCACCCTGCCACCTCCTGTGGCGCTACCTCCATTACACAGTGAATATGCTTCTGTTTCATGTCTACCAGTGTCAGGGTCGTGATAATTTTCTGTTCACTGATAGTTGTGGGGAAACTGATAACTATGACTTATGTAAGTCATTATTAACTGTTCCTTGGTTTCTGACTCGAAACTAACCCACTCATGAAATCCGTGTCATTCATAACTGCCATCATGTAGAGAGTGTATTGTGCGACATAATTTATAAAAATTCACCATAATCATGGCAAGGTATTATCAGTATATTTTCTGAGGAACATTGTTTATATATTACCTCCAATAACTGTGCACAGTGGCAATGATCACCGCGTTCGGTTTGTCCTAGCGACCGGGCGAAACCTGGTGAAGGTCCATATGTATCAGTGATACCAGATTCGGAGAACATTACACCACCTTGCTGGTGGATGGAGTGTTTCTGTTTGATATGTCCGCAACTGTACATGAAGCAGAAAAATTTGCAGGAAGTTGCTGGTACTGCGAAAAGCCAGGTCATAGGAAAGAAAACTGTTACAAGTAGAAGAGGGAACATTAGATCAGAGGAAGTTGCTGGAATTGCGAGAAACCAGGACATCAGAAAGTGGATTGCAACAAGTGGAAGAGAAAACAGAAGATCTAAGGAGGTTGCTGGCTCTGCAAGAAGCCAGGACACAAGAAGGTTGATTGTTACAAATAGAAGATGGAGCAAGAATGGAACAGTGCAAGGAAACCAACATTTGCAACATACGTGTGTTAGACATGTGGTGAGGTGGGAAACTTCAGCTGTGATTGTCCAAAGGAGAAAGATGGCAAGAAGAAAGCTGCTGAAGACTAGAAGTTTGAGGGTAAATTAATAAAGGGTGATGACAACAGGCAACAACCAGCCAGTTTTTCCAAGAAGCCCCACCACTGAGGAAATGCAAGAAAACCTTGATTGATAGTGTGTGAGAAGATGGAAGAACGGATGGCAAGCAGTGTAGTAGGGTAGGGAATCTTAGCAAGAAATGCCACCGTACTGTAGTGACAGGGCCAGTGTCAGCTGAAGAAGACCTGAGGAGGATGCAGATCTACAACCAGTGCTAGAGTGACTGCAGTGGAGTACAGTGCGACAATCCTGTGAAGAGATTTCCATGTTCACCCCTGTGACTAAGAGCTACTGGAGTCAGTGGGACCTTCTGCATTTAAACAACGGATTAATGGAGCGTCAGTGAGTGACACCTGAAGGCCACAGTAAGTACTGGCAGCTGGCTGTTCCGAAGAATATGAGGTCCGAGATCTTGGATGAGACTCATAACCAGATCACCAGTAGGCACCTCGGAGTGAAGAAAGCTATAAGTCAGCTGCAACAGAGGTTCTACTGGACAGGCATGTGTCAGGATGTTGAAGAGTGGTTTCAGGCGGTGATGTATGCTGTGCCAAGAAGGGATCCAAGAAACGTGGTTGCGCACCTCTCCAGCTGTATCAAGTAGGTATACTGATGGAATTAATTTCAATGGACATTAGTGGACTTCTGCCAGTCACCGAAAGAGGAAACTAGTATATATGTATCGCCATGGACTACTTCACGATGTGGCTAGAAGCCCCTGATCAAGAGGCTGCAACCATGGCTTAGGTGTTGGTTGAGCAGTTTTTCTATCCTTTAAGGGTGCCACAAGAGCTACATTCAGACCAGGGTAGAAACTTCGAGTCTGCTGTGTTCCATGAGTGCTGCAAGTTACTGGGGATCAAGAAGACCAGGACGACTCCACTAAGGCCACAGTCAGATGGGATAGTGGAGAAATTCAGCTAAACCCTGAGAGAAGAACTGGCCAAGTACTGCATGGAGAGATAAATGGAATGAGACCAGAAATTACCTGCATTGCTTATGGCATATAAGTCTGCATTCCATGAGTCTACCAGCTACAGCCCTACAAAACTGATGTTGGACCACGATTTATGCTTACCCCTTGACTTGTTAATGGGAAGACAACCTGGTGAGAAGCTGCATACAGACACCTCCAACTATGTGAAGCATCTTCAGGAAAGGATGGTTGAGGTACATCATCAAGTACGAGGAGCCCTTAAGTTTTCAGAAGAGGTGATGAAGTGCAAGTATGATGCCAAGGCAAGTAAGATGAGCTTCAAGGATGGTGACAATGTTTGATTATACAATTTTCTGTGGAAGAAGGGACAGTCACCAAAGTTGCAGAGCCCATGGGACGGGCCTTACGCGGTGTTGGAGCGCCTATCAGATGTAACGTGCCAGATTAGGGGAGGCAGGTAATCTCACCCAAAGGTGCTATACGTAAATCGTCTGTGGCAGTACCGTGAGCCAGGACAGTACAGCTGGGACATCTCCGAGGAATCTTGCTCTCCCACAGCCGAGGATGTTGAGGAAGACCTTGGCTCTGAAATGCAAGAGGACTGTGACAGGTTCCCGAGAGAAAAAGTTCATCAGCAAGAGGGCCAAGATATTCAAAGTGGACTGTGTGGAGGAGCAGGTACGTCATCGGAAGTGGAATAGAAGACCTGATAAGTAGATGGATTATTTTGTGTACAGTTAATAAAAGGTTATGATTGTATACATTGTGTAGTTTTGTTGGGACGACAAAGGACTAGGGAGGGGGTGGTGAGAAGCGGGATTTGCTAGTTAGGTAGTGGTTGAGTATTCCTGATAATTCTCGTAGTTCAGTATCGCTCCAGTTCCAGCGGCGCCAGTTAGCCTGCTGTTTGTGAGCGTAGTAATTTGTAAGTTATGCATTACATTTTTTGTTCTTATTCTCTATAATGTTTTATTTATGATATTGTTAAATTATGTAATTTTATCTCAGTTTGTGTGCTGAATAATTTAGAGTGTTGCGTAATGCGAAAAAAAACTCTGGATATTTTGGATGTAGCTGAGTTGGTAACTGTTGCCCCGTTGAGAGTGGACTAAAAGCTTCTAGAGTACTGCCACGCTATATAAGGATGTGAAGGGACTAGAGCAACTTCAGTCAGTTTCATTTCAGTTCAGTTTGAGTTTCGATCCGTGTCAGTTCAGTGTCAGTGCAGTGGAGATTGTATAGCTCCAGTACTTGTGAAAACACTGAATTGAAGTTGGCAAGCATTAAGTGTACTTGCAGTTAGTGAAGACTGTAAATCTCTGGTACTTGTGAAAACAGTGAAGGTGGCAAGAATTAAGTGCAATTGCAGTTAGTTAGTGTATCTCCAGTACTTGTGAAAACAGTGAAGTTGGCAAGCATTAAGTGTAATTGCAGTTACTGAAGGCTGTATATCTCTGATACGTGTGAAAACCGTGAAGTGTAACTGGCAAGCATTAAGTGTAATTATCTGGAAAATAAAAACAGTGAACTTAAGAAGCCAGTGTTTATTTACAATTCCTGTCCTGCTCTGTGTTGTTGTACACTGAAAGGCTTCCTTTAGGAAGAACCACTCACTGGGCAACCTACTGCACTGTTCCAGTTTCCTTGCACACTAAGTATTGCAAACTATATTCACATGATTCAGTCACTCTTTTTTATAGGTGAATACTCACATTTGATACAGGGTAGAGGCAGTGTAGTTCTGGGGCCAGGGTTTCAAACAGTAGCACAATCTTTGTTGGCCCAATGGCTGATAACTGCCACAAATGCTTCAGACACCTAAATTTCCTATTCCAAGCACCAAATCTAATCACAATAGTGCCCAAAAACTCTATATAAGCACTATTGATATAGTGAAATCTGTCACACTGCCGAGAAGTGGGTAATAGAGTGGGTTTAAAGGGACAAGGGACTGGCACTCCTCCCCCATTGATTGCTAGTTTGATACTAAACAACCTGTATGCACTGGCACTGGCATCGCGACCCACTGTTGCCAAATAATTACTTTTGACGTGAGCTGGGCAAGCTATGATGCCTCAAAAGATGATGCAAATCGACCAAAAACTTTTTTGGGCGAATATTTTTTTTTTTTTTACACCTAATGCGTCATTGTGCATTTACAAGGAAAGACCCTGATGATGCCCAAAGCGTCATCGAGCATGAAGGGGTTTAGGGTATAATCACATACTATTAGATGTGGGTTGTCTCTCAACTTTCTAAGAAGAGAATTTAACTGAGCATTAATTCCCTGCTAATTCGTTGTTAACTCTGAATGGTTTAGCTTCAATGGTATTCCAGTTCAATACTGTCCATTTCTAAATTACACAGACTGATCATGCATATCCATAGTTATTTTCTCTTCAAGGGTTTGTTCTTCTTGATGTATTCCCACAGTACCCAAGTCCCACAATTTGTGTAGAGGGAAATTTTCTCAACCAATAGGTAATTTATTTGAGTAGGTCCAAATTCTGCACCTATTCTGGTTACCATCATTGACTGTGTGGGGGTAACAAAGATCGAATCTACCAGTCATGCCTCTCCTCTGGCTTGCTTTGGAAAAAGCAATTGACCCATAAAGTGACCTCCTGGACTCTTGAACAACTCTATTTTATTCTTCTTGAAAGTCCTATGTTGGAATCTTCCACAGTAATCTGATCCAATAATCATTTTTATGGGACCAACAGTATCTGATTTCACTTTCTGTTTAGCCAGCCTTATTCCTAAGCTCTGTAGATGATAGCTTTCCTTCAGTCTTATGATAAATATAGTTGTTTCCATCTTATCCAGCACAGCTGCAGTTATATGGCATTTATATCTGCCAAATTGTATTAAAGGTCTAACTAAATCAAAGGATTGTGCATCCTTAGTAGTATGAACCCTGGAATCACTAGATTTACTTTACTTATAATAGGTAACTTTATTTCTGTACAATATCAGCAGAAATGAGGGTTTTCTGTGCACCTGTATCAAAAATAGTACGTGCTGACACAACTCTATATTCCATCATTACCGTCACATCCACAATTGGAACTACAGCTGGCATTGTTACTGTTGTATTGGCTTTCACAAGAGTCATATTGACACTTGCAGGTTTAGGACCCACATACTTTACTATCCTTCAACACAAAGTACTACGATGATTACCCCATTTACATTTGAAACAAACATTTGATTTACTTTTACAGTCTGTGGATGTTTGTCCTGTATTCACACAAATCATACAACACCCTAATTCATTCAGCCTGACTATTCTAAAGACATAATCAGGATAACTCTGACAAGATACATTGGAATGTTGTTCACTACCACACACACAAGCTTTTGTGTCCTTTATCATGAATGTTTTGGTCTCCATATTATCATCCGCTTGTCCATTCTATGTCCTTGGTAATTTCTCCTCTGATTTCAAGGAGCTAATAAAAGTACCAACTACCTCCTTATTTACATACTTAATTGACCTTGACTTAGACAGCCAGTTGGTTAGTGGTTACTTTCTTTAATTCAACATTCTGTTTACCTTCAGCAGGCTTCACTGTTCCTTGCAAGTGTTTACAAGTTGCATTAAGCCCTCCTCAGTCTTCTTACAGAAGAAATGATCTTTTTGGTACCTGCCATTCAATGCATGCTTGGTTCTAGGTATCAACTTCAAGGATACAGTTCTATAAAGCACCCAATCTGCTGCACTGGCATCTTCGTAAGTGCTTCAAGCTTTTAAATTACAACTCACTGCAATCCGAAAGTTTTGCAAGGAATCAAATCATGTCCAGGTATGGGTAATTCAATAAGGGTCATCAGTAACTGGGTAATGACCTGCTCCCTGTCTTCATAATTCTGTCTAAGGATTGTCAAAGCCACCTCATAATTATTTTCTTTAACAGGTAATTCACTTATCAGCTTTTATGGCATGTCCTTGACCTGGCCTAACAGGAGAATTTACTTACATTGGAGAGGACTGTTCTGTCATGGACTAAGTATTTAGGTTTATCCCAAAAGGATCTCCAATTTTGCTCCCCATCAAACTCTGGGAGTATAATTTCTGGTAGTGTGGCTTTACTCTGCAGTTTCACAATTCGAGTTTTTGTGGTAGAATTAACTAATTTTCTTTCAAGCACCATTACGATTGTTATATATTCCTCAAGATTATTCTCATTCCAACAGATCTTCATTATCTTCCTTCACAACAGCTGCTTCTAAATTAGTACATCTTTCTTACTTAGGCCATCCGTCTTTCAATATGTTTAAAAGACTATTTAATTACTCCTTTGAAAGTGGTATTTCCTCTAATACTTCGGCACAATCATTTATAGTTTGTTAACCATCCTGCCTTACCAGTCGTTAACCTCTTTAACAAGGAAATAGAAATTTTGGCTGATTATCTTATTCACACATTAAATTCCTATATTTGCACTTTAAAATCTGATGATTGTGGGGATGGATTTATCTTAAACCTCTCCCCCTGGGTTGTTAAACTGCTTGGGTTATACCTTTGATCCCACAATCAGAGCCCCTAAATAAACAAAAATTTAACTGAGCTCAGAAACAGTTGTTCACATTAAATTTTGACGACTGTAAGAAAGGGTTTTACTTTTAAACCTATTCCCCTGGGTTGTTAAGCTGCTTGGGTCATACCTATGTTCCCACAATCTTTTCCTCCCAAAAAAATGATACTACGGTTTCTGTCACAAGAATCTAACCTTGAATATGTTTAAATTTAGCCTCAACACACATGTCATTCCTCACTCAGGGCACCGAAGTGTCAAAAATTTATAATAATATTACGTCCCCAGTCCCACACTGCCACAGGCTCCAAGAGCACTAGTTAAGTACAGGAAGGACGTTGCCCAGTGAGTTGTTCTTACGGTCAGCCTTTCCGGTGTGCAACAACAAGACCAACTCAGGCATGATAAATAAACACTGGCTTCTTAAGTTATTTTGCAGATAATTACACTTAATGCCTGCCAACTTCACTATTTTTACAAGTACTCTAGCTATACAATCTTCACTAAGTGCACTGACACCAAACTGACACTGAACAAAACTCAGGCTGACTAAGCTGAGTCTCCTCTAGTCCCTTCCCCCTCCCTATATAAGCTCCCTTTGTGCTAGAATGATGTACACACGTTCAAAATAGTATCACGCAGGAAGGGTACGATGATATCTGAAATGATCAGTATATCTCGTATAGTCCTTGGAAAATTAATTGATTATTATCTGAATATGCAACCAGTAACAATATCAACCATAAAATGTCACAAGAAACCTATCTATAACATATGTATGTAAGCATGTTTGACACCATGAGAGAAAAATAATCAAACATTTCTCGAGTCCATCGTCCGTGGCGTCAAATTGTTTTGGGCCAAATGTAGAGCTCAAAATTTTGACTCTTATGAAATGATGGGAAATTTTACTGAAGCCAGTCTAACAAATCCTACCGCTCCAGTCACCAGTGTAATGAGAGAAATTTTTAACTCTTATGAAATGATGAGGGATAACATATCACACCGCTAATGACACCAGTGTGATGCTATGAAATTTTGACTCACCGTATGAAACAGAGTTTTAGAGAGTAGGCTGCAACAACCCAGCGTATGTTGGGAAATTATTCCACCAGAAAAGAAAGAAGAAGATTGCTGGGGCCTTGCGAAATAGAGAACTAGGGTAGCGTGTACTTTTAAAGGGCGCGTGGCGTAATAAGATACTGGCACACCTTGCGTGGGCCACTCAACCTCACGATAAAAACTCTTTAGGGAATTATAAGACTTAAACTCAATGAAAACTTAAACTAATATTTACTAATTCTAAAGATACAAAAAAAAAAGAATTAGATCAAATTAAACACAGATTACTTTATAGACTATGAATTACTGGAAACTGAAAGATAAATTCTCCTTCGCACTGAGATTATCACAGGGCAGACTAAATATAATAAGGATCAATAAATTCATGAGTGTAATCACCACAGCTGAATAAATTCTCGGGATGATATTATCACACTAATATATATAGTGTTCTTCACAATTGGGTATTTATTCAATATTATATTATCATACACTAATATATAAGGGTATTTATTCAATATTATATTATCATACACTAATATATAACCTCATCACTGAACCAACACTCCTAGATGGCACTGATCCAGTAAGGTTTATCCCTTCCGGGAATATTAATCCCACCGCTTAACCTAATACTTAAAATAATACTATCCCATGTGAATCTAGCAATCTCACGGTCTTAAACGGACTCGTCAGGCAAACTCACCGAGATGTTTCCTCCACAAAATATTCTCCCAAGTTTGGAATATACACATTAACTCAAAGGTTATGAACTGACACCACATTCAAAAGATCGATACAATAGGCTCAATATTTAAAGTGGATGAATAATCAATGCTCTTGGGAAAAACAAATATATGTGAATATAAAATTCTATCAAGCTAAACACATCACACAAAAAGGATAGAATATTCTAATGGACCAGCCAATTCCGCGTTCGAATTACGTATAACAGAAAAAGGGGGGATTTCACCGTAGCGGGCAACAGGCGAAGGGATTGCGAGCTGGTCGGCTTCATCCACTGGCTATTTTCTAACGATGTTATGATCACCCACAATCTATATCGATGGGAAGCGAGACGGCGTTATCTACTCAGTTCAAAAGGAACAGGGTTAAATATTACTAATACTGATGTACTATGGGAATATACCTCACACAAGTAAGGAAAGAAGGGGGAGGGGGGGGAATATGTGGATTTTAGAGTTACTTACCTGTATCGATGGGAAGGGAGATGGCGTTATGCTGGTCCCAGATGATGATGATGATGATGAGATTCGCCACAAGGGTAATAATAATAATAATTTTAAGCTGGTCCCAGGCACTCGTATGTTTTATATAAGCTCAGTTTGTTCTAACATTGGGAGTTGACTGCGACTTTGACTGATCTCTCTGCAGCATTTCAGTTTACACCTATTACCAAGGAATATGAAACATGTGTTCACACTCGACCCACACAGATGGGTTGACTTATGATGCTTAAAATTTTGTAATAAGCGTATGGGATTTACAATTACACCGAAGCCTAAACAAACAAGTGTGAAACTAACTGTATCCGTGTGTCGGGCCTACGTGACTAAACGCGAGTGTAACGCAAATTTCGTAGTTACACGTCTAATATCATCAATTAGTATTTAACTAAGCTTTAATTTGCTACAACGTAGTACAAAAAGGTGATATCACCAACTCTGACTTACATATTTCGAATTCAAACTATGAAGACAGATTTTCGCGATTGTTAATCTCTTGCTAAAATTTACGATTCTATACACACCATGGGAATTAACTGCTCCAACTACAAAGACATTCATTTACATAATCGCCCTATGAAGTTTCTCTATTAATGGAGTATCACTTACACTATGAATATTAACAGATCAAGCCTGAATATGGAATTTGATGATTAACCCCTACATAGTGCAGATAAAACATAGTTAGGAGTTCAAGGTTACACTTTCGTTACACTTATACTAACTTATACTACACTTATACTAACTTACATTACACTTATTATACTAACTTAAATCATACTTAACTTACCCTTAAAATTACGGCATTACACAATGTGCACCGATACCTTTTTGATCGTGTGTACTACACTCTTGGAGAAGCAAGTTACTAACTCGAAGACATCCAAAATATCCAGAGTTTTCTTACATTTCATAATACTCTAAATATTTTTGCACACAAACTGAGATAAAATTACATGATTTAACAGTCACATAAAACATTATAGAGAAAAAGAGCAAATAAATTAATTTACATCTTACAAAATATTTCCAATGACAAACAGCAGGCTAATTGGGAACTCACACTCATAACTGAAAAAAACGGGAAATGCTGAGAACCTTCCAGTTCCTCCTAACTAGCAAATCCTGCTTCTCACCAATAAAATATATTCAGTTTGAAGTTATTATACTATCAGTGCAAAAGTTATATTAAGTGACAGGAGTCTCTTTAAATGAGAGGGTCTAAATTACACTAACTCATATATTATTTATCCTCATACCATTGCTAGCTCTCCTCAATTTGTCCAAATCTCTAAGAATACTTTTTTTTTTCTTTTAATGTTAGGAAGAAGGAACCAAAGGCCAGGAGCCCACCAACAGTTCCCTCCATGGAAAAAAAAATACAGAAGAGACCCAACCTTAAGATCAATTCATTTCCAGATGCCTAGACACACTGCATTTGAAAGACTGGAGATCATAGGAAGTAGGAAATACAGAGGGAGACGGTTCCAGAGTTGATTTGATGCATAAAGGAAGGATTGAGAGTAATGTTAACTCTTGCATTAGAGAGCTGGACAGAAAAGGGATGAGAGCCTGTTGCTAGATGGGTGCTGGACCCAATGTAGGGGTGGAGGGATGCAAGCAGACAGTTCAGAGGAGCAGTGACCATTGAAGTAGCGATAGAAAAGAGATAATGATGAAACAGTGCAGCAAAGGGACAGAGGTTGAAGGGAGCCAGTAAGAGAGGGAGGGTTAATGAGACGAAATGCCTTTGACTCCTCCCTATTGAGAAGAGCTGTATGTGGGAAGCCTCACCAAACTTGAGAGTTGTACTCCACACAGGGGCGAATAAAACCTGTGTATAAAGTCAACAACTGTGCAGGGAATAAAAAGGTACGGAGTCGGCTTAGTACACCTAATCTCTTGAAAGCAGATTTTACAAGAGATGCAATATGATCTTTTCAAGACAAATCCCGAGTGAATGAAACCCAACGCATGTTCAAAAATGATGCTGGATTGAGCTGGATATTATTAAACATTAGTGAGTACTGTGGAAGAACTTGTTGGGTTGATAGGTGTAAGAACTAAGTTTTTGATGCATTAAAAACAACAAGATTAATTTTACCCTAGTCAGAGATATGAGCAAAGTCAGACATTAGGTGTGCCATAGCCTCATCCCTTGTTTGTTGAAGTAACTGCTGAGATGGACGTTGCGGGAACCGAATGGAAAGGTGAAGGGTGGAATCATCAACATATGAGTGGATAGGGTTAGATGTACAGCTTAGGTCATTGATAAATAAGAGGAAGGGAGCTGGTGATAGGACAGAGCCCTGAGGATCACCACTGTTGATAGATGTAGAAGAAGAACAACGGCCGTCTACAACAGTGGCTACTGAACGACCAGGGAGGAAGCTATAGATGAAGGAACAGATAGAAGACTAGAAACTGTAAGAGGGCAGTTTGGAAATTAGAGATTTATGCCAGACTCGATCGAAAGCCTTTGAGATGTCAAGTGCAAGAGCAAAGCTTTCGCCAAAGTCCCGAAAGGAGGATAACCAGGAGTCTGAAAGATAGGTGAGAAGATCACCAGCGAAGCGTCCCTGATGGAGCCGATACTGACGGTCAGAAAGAAGGTTGTGATAGGAAAAATGCTTTATTATTATTATTATTTTTTTTTTTTTGGTTAAGATTAGACACGAAAACTTTTGAGACACAGGATGTTAAAGCAATTGGACGATAGTTAGAGGATTGGAAATGGTCACCCTTCTTTGGGACTGGATGAATGAGAGCAAACTTCCAGCAATAAGGAAAGGTACAGGATGAAAGACAAAGGTGAAAGAGTTTACCTAGGAAGGGTGTAGGCACAGAAGCTCAGTTCTTGAGAACAGGAGGGACCCCATCAGGCCAAAATATCATGATGGTATTGAGGCCAGTGATGGCAAAAAATACATCAGCTGAAGAAATTTTCATGTCGGCCATGAGGACGTCAGAGGGGGGAAGTGCTGGAGGAGCAGCACAGGAATTGTCTAAGGTGGAATTGGAGGAGAAAGTCTGAGCAAAGAGATCTGTTTTATCAGTAAAAGAAATACCTACAGAGCCATCAGAGTAGAAAAGAAAAGGGAAGAATGATTAGGTAAAGTTGTTAGAAAGGTTTTTGGCAAGGTGCCAGAAGAACATAAGAACATAAGAAGAGAGGATAACTGCAGTAGGCCGGTTGGCCCGTGCTAGGCAGCTCCTAGAAGAGTAACTGAACTACTAGGATGAGATAAGGACAGCAAAGAAGAAGGCTCCCCCCGCCCTCCAAACCCTCCAGCCGAAGCCGGCAGGAAAAAGTCAGAAAGAACACCACGCAGCATAGAAAAACTGGCGTGGACATTTTATAGGAAAGTGTGAAAGGAGAACAGAGACTATCATAGTGTAACCTGAAAAGGAAAAAGTATGAATTAGTATTGGTTATAAGATTTCTTTTTCTTTTTCTTTTTCTATACCCACCCCTTATTTGTCATATGCTTATCTAGCCTATGCTTGAAACTCACAATGGAAGGGGCAGCAACTACTTTACTAGGAAGCTTATTCCATTCATCTACTACTCTATTACCAAACCAATTTCTACCTATTTCCTTACTGAAACGGAATTTTTCTAGTTTGAAACCATTACTTCTAGTTCTATCCTGTATGCTCACTTTAAGTACCTTGCTAATATCTCCCTTGTTTATACCCTTCATCCACTTAAACACCTCAATTAAGTCTCCCCTTACTCTACGTCTCTCTAATGAGTGCAGATTTAGTCTTTTCAGTCTGTCTTCGTATGACAGGTTTCGAACATCATGCATCATTTTTGTCATTCTTCTCTGTACACTTTCTAACGAGTTAATATCCATTCTATAGTAAGGACACCAAAATTGTACTGCGTAGTCTAAATGTGGCCTTACTAATGCTAGATAAAGTTGCAGTATTACTTTTGATGACCTATTGCTCACGCTTCTCGAAATAAATCCTAGGACCCTATTTGCTTTATTTCTCGCATTAATAGACTGTTGCCTTGGTTTGAGGTCGTTACTAACCATGACTCCTAGATCTCTTTCGCATTCCGATTTACTAATTTCTTTGTTATCTAAGCTGTGGAAGAATTCGAGTTGGAGAGTTGCAAACATTTAGTACGGATGAAATTATTTTTTAGCAGAGCAAAGAACAGTTAGCATGATTACTGGCAGAAACATAAAAAAAAATTGTGATTCAGGGGTGGGTTGGCTCTGGTACATTTTATATGACCTCTCCTTGTTGCAAACAGCATTAGAACAAGCGTGATTAACCCGTAACGTCCCGACCGATTTCCAACCTACGATACCCCCAAATCCCGAGCATTTTTGGATCTTTTTTTATTGGTTTAAACCTTCGCTTTTGGTGAGAAACATCGAAAATTCATAGAGAAATCGCGAGACTGTGCTTAAAAATGTTGATACAGGTGTCATGCAACCTTACATCTTCCTTCTTTTTCAGGGTACCTGGCTAAAGAAAACGAACTATGGAAGGGTTAACTGATTCAGGCCAATTTAAATTACGTATTTATTTATGTATTTGGTACGAAATTATGTGTAGTAACAGACTATATTGGTTTTCACACATTTATATAGGCAAGCGAAGCATTGTTCAGTCACCAAACACATCCACATATGGCACCTTCCTTTGTTTCTTGCTCTAGCTTCTTTATTTCTTTGTCCTCCACCTCAGGAATCACTTTCACCGTGAATTTCGTCATTGGAGAGACCGTGGGGCAAAATACCTTTACTGGCCAGCTTACTGCTAGCAGGTGAATTGCCCAGTGTGGGGGGGAGAGGGGGGAGGGGGGTTAGGTGGGGCCAGGCAGTATCCCCGGGTGACAACAGGTAGAGGAAGGTCCCCCACATACGCCTCCCAAACATCACCCATGAAACTTGGAAATTGTGCAAATTATGACCCTTGCAATTGCGCGACGTACCTGTACGTCGATAATGTGTAGCTGTGACAAAACATCGCAACGTACCCATACGTCGATGGGATTCCTCAGGTTAAACCAAGGCTTTCTTGCATTAGTCAAAAGATATGTGAAAGGAATGTATGTGTCCGTGTCTGAGAGAATAACCTCCGTAATTCAAAAGGCACACTCAGATGGCTTCGGGCCATGGAAGCAGTATTCATTACAGGGAAAATCAAAGAAGTACTGCCTGAGGGCCTTCCAATCCACAGCTCCAAAATGCCACAGTCGACGTTTCTTTGGAGAGTCCACAGACAGTACCGGAGTGATAGAACAAGTTAAGGTTATAAGTTTGTGGTCGGAGGAGCCCAACTTAGAGGAAAGATTAACAGTGTAAGCAGAAGGATTACTTGTAAGGAAGAGGCCAAATATATTGGAGGTCTCTCTTAGGTGGTCAGGGATACTGGTAGGGTGCTGTACAAGCTGCTCTTGGACATTGAGGAGAGAAAAGATGTAGGCTTGTTCACCAGGTGGATCAGTGAAAGGAGAGGAGAGCCAAAGATGGTGGTGAACATTGAAATCTCCTAGAATGGAAATTTCAGAGAAAGGAGAAATGGACAGAATATGTTATGTTCCATCGTAGAAGTAAGATAGTTGAAGAATTTTTGAGTCAGTATAATTAGGAGATAAGATAACAGCACAGATATATTTAGTTAGAGAATGACAGGAGAGCCGCAGCCAGAGAGTAGAGAATTCAGAAGAATTAAGTTCGGGAACACGAGAGCAAGATAAGTCATTGCATACATATATGTAAGAGCCACCTTTGGCTTTGAAATGAGTTTAAAGAAAGTAGGAGGATATAGAAAAGTGTTTGCTGTCAATTGCCTCAGACAGCTGAGTTTCAGTTAAGAAGAGAAGATGAGGTTTAGAGGAGGAGAGGTGGTGTTCGACAGAGGGAAAGGTATACGAAAGGCCGCAAATGTTGCAGAAATGAAGAAGTGAGTCAGACAGTGGTTCCTGGCAGCTCATTGAGCCATCACCGGGATAGGGGCGGATGGTGGGGGCATTTATGGTCCCCCCCTGGGGGACTCCGAGGCATGGTTAACTCACAGAGTCCCACCGACGTACGATGCACGTCGCTACTTTTTTCCGCGGACACACCCAACAACGTGCATTGTACGTCACTCAATTGCAAGGCCCATTGTGTGCACATTTTTCAACATTCGTGGGTGATTTTTGGCAGGCGTATGTGGGAGACCTTCCTCTACCTGCTGTCAAGCGGGGATACTGCCTGGCCCCACCTAACCCACCCTTCCTCCCTCCCCCCACACTGGGCAATTCACGTGTTAACTGTAACCTGGCCAGTAAAGGTATGTTGACCCACAGTCTCTCCAATGACGAAATTCACGGTGAAAGTGATTCCTGAGGTGAAAGACAAAGTAACAAAGAAGCTAGAGGTAGAAACAAACAGAAGTGATGAGGTGGTAATGTCGTAAAGGAAGGTACATATACTGGGGTTTTGGGTGAGTTAACAGTGCTTATAAATGCCTATATTATTGTTTGAAAACCAATATAGACTTGTACTACACATAAATTCGTACCAAATAAATGATATAAATACGTAATTTAAAGTGGCTTGAATTAGTTAACCCTTCCATAGTTCATTTTCATTAGCCAGGTACCCTGGAAAAGAAGGAAAACGTAAGGCTGAGTGACACCTGTATCAACATGTCTAACCTCAGGATCGTGATTTCTATAAATTTTCGATGTTTCTCACCAAAAGCGAAGGTTTCAGCCAAAAAACAAAAAGTCGAAAATCGGTCGGGATCTGAGGGTAGGCTGGGTAAAAAAAAACAGTCGGGACTGGATGGGTTAATGTGTGCCATTTTTCATTTTAATTTTGAAAAGAAAGTGTAGTGAGTACTGTGCATGCAGATTGGTGCTGACAATTAGAGAAACTTGTATTGGAGTGCATGCTGGCCCACTTTCTGTGTTGCTGAAACACTGGAATAGTCCAGCAAAGGGGGATGGTCAGGAACTATTCCCGAGGGCTGATGAAATGGAAGCTCCAGCTCTCCCTGTCTCCAGCTTTCCATCCAACTTGGGAGTACTGCCCAGCTCGACTGGTGGTACAGTCTACTTAGGTAGGTAGAGCTAGGTAGTGTTGGAATGACAGATGACAGTGGGCTAGCTTTCTTGGTTAGGTTTGTTATGGTCTATCCAAGAATCCTTGTGCAGTTATTTACAGCATGCAACTTGAACGAGCTTAACCCCTTAACGGCGTGTCGTCACTTTCGTGACGGTCGGGTGCAATGGATCATACCGTGGGGCATCATTTGAGTGAATCTGTTATTTTTAATTCCCCAGGGCTTTCAGGTAGTGACTTGTATTATCTATCATCACTGTCAATGTCCAACAATAGTCAGGGCTGCTAATGTCATCAGTACTCCCATCCATTGTTGACAATTTAGCCATTTTCCCCCATTCTAAACTACCCTCCCTACCTCCCCTCCATTAACCTCTCGTGTCGTCTGCTCAGCTGCTCTGCGCTAAGTAAATCTTCCCTGGATTTTTCCACTGTTTTCATCCATTGAAATGAGACCTGTGCTCACTGCGTGAGCAATGGCCTTTCTCTTCTCCCTCATAGGATGCAGATATGCCAAACTTTGTTTAAATACAATTACTTAAATTCAGTTATCTTATAAAATTTATAAGGAAGCTTTAACTTAAATGACTTATGTCGAGTTGTGACATGGATTGTAAGAGGTGCAAATGATGAGGTGAAAGACCAAGAGATTGTCTGCGTGTCTGAGGGTGCAAAAGTGGATGTATGTGGGTTGACTGAAACTAAATGGTAAGGTGAGAGTGTGGGAGAATGGGAGTATGGATGGGGTATATGTGCAGGGGTGGGTGAGAATGAGATGGCCAAAGAAGGAGTGTGTATTGTTGTGTGGAAGAGATGGAAGGAGATCATAAGAAAGTATGGATTACTTGGCTCAAGAAATGTGTGGACTACAATTGTGGGTGATTGTGTGTGTGTGCGTATGCGCTAATGCAAGATCGTGCAGACACATCTGGACAAATGGGAAGCATGCAGGGAAAAGTTTGAAAGGAGTGAGAGAGTGTTTTTGATTGGAGATACGAATGGAAAAGTAGGGAATGAGAAGGTGGATGGAGTAATTGGTGAGTGGGGTGTGCCTGCAGAATGGATGAAAATGGCAGTGCTCTAGTGGACATTTGTGCTGGGAGGGGGTTGGAGATAGTCAATACCCTCTTCAAGAACAAAATGTTCCACAGTATATGTGGTGAGTGATGAGAAGGGAGGGTGGTGAACTGAATGAACAGAAGGCAATGATTGATTATGTGTGTGTGGATGATAGAATTAGGTTTGTAATGGATGCAAGGGCATATAAAGATTGTGGAAGTGGACTTTCTGACCACCAGTCGGTAGTGGCGAAATGAGGTGGAGGAATAGAAGAATGGAACAAGAGGAGGAAGTAGCTCCTACAAGGATGGGAAAAAGGCAGATTATAAAAGGGAAGTGGAGGAGCGATGGGGTAAATATGATTTGGAGCAGATGGGGGATGTGGAAAGTGTGTGCAAGATATTCACAGAGGAAATCTGAACAGCATGTGAGATGGTGTGTGGGGTGAAGAGAACGAAAGGGGGTGCAAGGAACAGCATGGTGGAATGAAGAGGTGAGACGGGCTGTGGCACAAAACAAGAAAGCATATAGTGAGTGGATGAGAAACAGTGATGTGGAGGAAGTAGAGAGACAGAAGAGAGTGTTATATGTAGAGAGGAAGAGAGAGAGTTGAAAAGATTAGTAAGTGAGGGTAACAAGGGAATGCATGAGGAATTTGGAAGGAATTTGAGTGCAAAGTGGAGGGAATGTAAGAAAATGTCCTGGAAAAAGGTAAAGAAAG
>JAGKTI010010106.1:0-17390 GCA_018397915.1 Birgus latro
GGGTGTGGGTGAGGATGTGGTGGTGTATCTGGCCGGTGGGCACAAGAGGCAGCCAGATCTGGTGGTGGTCATGGTGAGAACTAGTGTGGGTGGTGAGGGGGGAGTGTGGCCACGTGGTATGGTGGCTGTGCGTGGTGGTGTGGTGTGGATGTTTGGTGGGGGTGTGGCAGCAGTGGCGGTCGGGGAGTGGGCATGTGGTCTGGGGCGGGCTGTGGGCATGGAGGGAGGAGAGGCTTCATTTGCGGTGGTGGTGTGGTGGCGGGAGGTGAGGCATGAAGTGAAGCTGATGTGGGGGGTGGAAGAGGGGTGGATGGTGAGGTGCAGGAGTTGTCTGGAGAGGGGGGAGTAGCCGAGGATGCTGAGGAGGAGGAGGGTGTGAAGCAACAGGTGTATGAGTCAGATGGGGAATCCGGTGTGGTGGTTGGTGGTGAGGTGGTACGGCGGGCTGGGGTAAGAGCAGGGTGTTGTCGAGGGGTGTTAGCTGGGAAAGGACGCAAGTGGCGGTTTCGATAAGTGCATGGAGTGTTGTGGTAGTTGATGGTGACTTGGTAGGGGTCAGTGACGTGGGTGATGGTGTAGGGTCCCACGAACCATGGTGAGATCTTGTTGGGAGTGGGGAGTTTGGCCACGACTACTAAATCACCTGGTTTGTAGGTGCTGGATGGGGCGATGTCCGGTTGCAAGTCTTGATGCTTTTGCAAGTGGTGCAGCTGTCTCTTGAGATGGTGAAGGGCGTCGGACATCGGGGACGTGGAGGGAGGCTGGAGGTGTTGTTGTAATGGAAGGAGGAGAGGGGGCTCCTCAAATATTCGTTCGAGTGGAGCGATGTTGTCATCCCGAGGGCAGGAGTTCATCCCCCACCACACAATTTTGACGTGGGCTGGCCAGTCCTCATCCTTGGTTTCTTCAATTTGCGCCTGCACCTGGTTGAGGAGGGTGCGATGACTCCTTTCACATATCCCATTTCCTTGGGGCCAGTAGGGGGAGGAGTGGGATATTTGGTAGCCGAAAATGGTGTCGAGTTCCTGCCATACCTGGCTGATGAATTTTGGCGCGTTGTCTGAGTGCAGGGCTTCGAGGACACCAAAGTACGGGAAGACGTGGTGGACGAGTGCATCGGCCATGGATATGGTGTGATATTTCTTGGCTGGGCAGGTGATGATGACTTTGGAATATGTATCCATGAAGGTGATGATACACTTATAGCCGGTTTTAGGGGGAAGGGGGCCGATTACATCCACCGATAGTAATTGTCATGGTTTGTGGGAGGTGATGTTTCCTGAGGGGCCCGGGGTGCAGGTGATGTCCTTGCCTAGCGCACAGGCTTGGCAGGCCTGGGCGACTTGTTTGGACAGGTTGGAGGGGCCAGGTGTCCAGTAGGTGTCATTGAACACTTGAAGGAGTCTTTTCGTGCCGAGATGGATGCCGTTATTGGAGTGGAGGTGGGTCATGGCGTCGAGGGCAGTTTCGTGGTCAAGTACTATATGTCCTGACTGGGTGAAAAGATATTCACCCTGTTGGTGGAGTTTGGAGAATACCTGGGGTGGTATCCAGAGGGACCGATATTTGTCGATCCATTCTTGTAAGAGGTCTGGTTTGGCATGGATGGAGTTGATCAGAAGCCAGGATAGGGCATCGGCATTGGTGTGTGGTTTGCCAGGGCGATAGGCTATCTTGTAGTTGAATTCTTTGAGAGTTTCCCTCCATCGGATGGGTTGGGTGTTGTGGGTGGTAGACTGGTGTAGTCATTGGAGCAATTGGTGGCCAGTGATGATGATGACGTGTGTCCTCGAGAGGTAGGCTCAAAAACGCTCCAGTGCCCAAACAGTACCTAGGCATTCTCACTTGGTGGTGGCATGATTTTTCTCGGCTTGATTGAGGGTGCAACTGGAGCAGGCAATGATGTGTTCCCGCTACTCTTGAACTTGGGTGAGGACGGCGCCTATTGCCACTAGAGACACATCCGTCTATAAGCTGAAAGGCAAGATGTAGTCGGGGAATGAGACAGTTTAGTTTTTAGGGTGTGGAATGCTGTGACCCGCGCGTCTGACCAGGTGAATGGTTCGCTCTTTTTCGTCATGTTATGGAGAGGTTTGGCAATGTCGGCAAATCCCTTTACAAAGTGCCGGTAGTAAGAGGTGAACCCCAGGAAGGCGCAAACTTCGTGGACATCTCGGGGCAGGGGAAGGTCTGCGATGGCATGCAGCTTGTCGGGGTCAGGTGCTATTCCTTCCTTCGAGATTATGTGTCCCAGGAAGGTGACGGATCGGGCAGCCAGGATGCATTGGATGGTCTGAGTTTGAATCCAGCCTGGCAGATATGTAAGAAGACCTTTCTGAGGCGCTGGAGGTGGTCTGCCCGTGTCGGTCCTCAGCCGGTGAGGCTGCTGAGGACAGACTCCATCAGTCCGGAAAACGTGGCGGGGATGTTGCAGAGTTTGAATGGGAGGATGATGAACTCATAATGCTTTCCGTTGCTGGTGGAAAATGCTATCTTTACACTGTCCTCGGGGTGTACAGGGACTTGCCAGTATCCTGACTGTAAGTCCAAGGTAGAGAACCAGGATGCTCCGTATAGGGAGTCGAGGGAGATGTCTATCCTAGGTAGGTGAGTGACATCCTTGGTGGTTACGCCATTGAGTTGCCGGTAATTCACACAAAAATGCATGGTGCCGTCTTTCTTCTTGACCAGCACCACGGGGGAGGACCACGGGCTAGTGGAGAGTCAGATGACATCGGCATCGAGCATTTCCTGGACCTGCCAGTCTTCCTCTGCTCATTGTGTGTGTTTTTTTTTGCCATGATGGTTGGCGAGTGGGTAACCCTGTGGTATGGATTTCATGTAATAGGTATGTGGTGTGGGCGATGTTTGCTGGTCCTGACACAAAGAGGTCTTGGAAATCCACGAGGAGGCATCAAAGACTGTCTGCTTGGTGAGGCGTTCAGGTAGGGGGGGCAGAATGGTAGGGGGTGAGGGGGGGTGCACAGGGCTCGGCTTCCTCCATTTCTCCAACCACTAGTCCTTTGGGCAGGGTAAGTGGAGTGGTGGAGATATTTGCGATGCGTACTGCTCCATGGTAAAGGGGGAGGAAGGTGGGGGACAGTAGGCAGGAGGAGAGGGTTCCCGGTGGTAGGTTGGGAGAGAACAGGACGGAGGTTCTGGTGGGCCTGTTCAGGTGTTGCCATGCCTCGTGCCGGGGGGGGGGGGGGGGGGGGGCGGGGGGGGGGGAGGGTTTGGGGGGAGGGGGGGGGTGGGGGGGGGGGGGGGGCAGGGGGGGGGTGGGGTGTGTGTGTGTAGGTGCAGGGTGGTGGGGGGGGGGTCTGGAGGCTTCTGGAACTGAAGGCGTCTCCTGACAATCGATGGTGGTGTGCAGGAGATCAAGTTCTAAATAACCGTCATATGCACAGCACTTTGAGTCGAAGATGATAAACTTATGTTGGGTGGAGACTTGTTGGTGGGTGTTGGCACGAGGGGCCCGTGTTTTCCCAAGGATTGGCAGGAGGCCATCCCCCGCATCCACTAGATGAGCTGAGGTGAGGAAAAGCGAGCCATGAGCCGATTTGTGACGGGAGTAAAAGTGGCTGTAGAGGCACAATCTGGCTGCTCCCGTATCGACCAGTAGCCTAGCCTTTACCCCACTCAGTCTCATCTTGTTATTGTGAGGTGGCCCCTGCCACCGTGGGGAGGTGCGGGGCCGGTCCTAAAAATCCAGCTGCTGCAGGATGTTGTCTTCCTCTGGCTCCATTTGCCCGGGGTCGGGGTCGGGGCAGTCGGTGGTTAAGGCGTCGTCCTCGGCGCCCTCGTTATCCAGGGATGAAACCTTGCAATGCCCCTGGGTGGTTGTCCTGCACCGGGCTGCCTTGAGCTACTTCCGGATGTTGTGGAGGGGACATTTGTGGCTGCAGGTGGTAAACTCCCAAGGATTGATGGATATTATGTTTGTATTCTCCTTGGGCGGGTGTCTTCTGGTCGGGTGTGCCCTGGGTATGGGAGGCGTCGATGAAGGACTTTGTTGAGGTGGAGGCATCCTTGGGTTGTTGTGTGGTGGCACCCTTTGGGTGGGGAATTTTGCTCACGACCCCGGGGAGAATCCTGAGGAGTGTGTGAAATATATGCTGTTCCCAGGTTGCTGCATTTGTATCTGGGTATGCGGCAGTCATGAGCCACCTGGCCTGGACAAGGGTGTCATCAAGGCTGCTGTTGTAGGTGAGGGTGTCGAGCTGTGATAAAGTCATGATTTTCCCCAAGGATGGTGTGACTGCTTGGGTCCCAATCTGGGCGAAGTTCACCCATATCAGCTCCAGGACGATCTTGGGTGCGATGTTAGCCACAGCTTTGCCCAGGTGAGGCAGGGTCACTGCTATTTTCTGCCTGTCATCCTCGAACCTATGTCCAGAAGTGGCTTGACCAGCAACAGGTATGTGTCAATATCACAATGTTCTGGGTCGTCGAAATTGGGCAATTGTACGTGAGGTTTGGTCACCATTTTGCTATACTTTGCCTTTACTTCCTTTGGTGCTGACCGGATCAAGAACCACAGATAGCCACAAGTGTTATGCGACGTGTTCAGAGTTCAACTGCTAGTCCTTTGATTATGTGCACTAGCCTAGGGTTCTTTTCTAGACTGAGTCTTAAGCACACAAATAGAGCAGGGCACAAAAACTCTGGTCAACCAGTCTTACACGAATATTGCCTTAAACTTGTACAATATGGGATATGGCACAATACACTATTCCGGCTTCAGGCACTTTCAGGATTGGAGGGCTCTGGTCTGGGCTACTGGCGTCTCGTCTGCTCCAGGTGTCGGCCCGGTGTAGGGGAAGTCCTGTCGAGAGTGCCCTTACTCAGGGGGCACAGGACTGCTGCCGGGGGCCATGTCATCCGGGGTGATCTACTTGGGGGCTTGGAGGGAGGCCCTTCCCTTCGGGAGGCCTCGGCTGGAGGTTCAGTCCTTGGGGCTTGGACCGAACAG
Organism: Birgus latro; assembly: GCA_018397915.1. Classification (NCBI taxonomy): domain Eukaryota; kingdom Metazoa; phylum Arthropoda; class Malacostraca; order Decapoda; family Coenobitidae; genus Birgus; species Birgus latro. The sequence goes on from JAGKTI010010106.1 coordinate 4,973, forward strand.
AGAGAGTAGGCGCACTTGTCTGCGCCCACCCTGGGGAGGAGGTCGCTGTCTGATGGGGCTGGGGAGGTCACGCCCTGTGTCCTGGGGGGCGCCCTGGGGAGTCTGGGGGTTGCGGTCGCCTTTAGGTTGGGCCGCTGTCAGGTATGGTCTGCAGCGTCCTCTCCTGCAGGTGTCCAACAGCTGGTGGTCTCGTCTGGGTGCCAGCTGGATCACTCGTACTCGAGGGGTCACAACGGGGCTTTTCCAGACCTCCTCCAGTCGTACTTTCTCCTGGGGGCTGCCTCTGTGCGGAAGAGAGAAGGGATGTCTCGCTCAGCTACAGGAGGGGTGAGCCCAGCTAGAGACGTCCTCCTTAGGGGAAGTCACAGGGGATGAGGGACTGGTGGAGTTTTGTCTCTCCCTGGTGAAGCTAGTGACTGTCACCGAGGTCCCGAGAGCAGCATGGGTAGAGCGGCTACAGGCCATCTCCATCCTGCTGGTGTGGCTAGTGGCCGTCACCAGGGCTCGACTTCCGGGATGGCCTGTGGACAAAGTGCAGCTAGAGGCCATCACCTGACCACTGGTGTGGCTAGTGCCCATCACCGGTGCCTTATTGGATGAGGTGCAGCTTGTGGCTGTTACTCGCCCTCTGGTGTGACTAGTGGCCGTCACTGGTGCCTCGTTCCCCAAATGGACTGTGAGTGTAGCGCGGCAAGTGGCTGTCACTCGCTCACTGGTGTGATTAGTGGCCGTCACTCACTCACTGGTGTGATTAGTGGCCGTCACTCGCTCACTGGTGTGATTAGTGGCCATCACTCGCTCACTGGTGTGATTAGTGGCCGTCACCGGTGTCCTGTGAGGTGAGAGGACGGCAGGTGAGATGTGGCTGGTGGCCGTCACCTGTCTGCTGGTGTGGCTAGTGGCCATCACCAAGGTCCAGCTCCCAGGGGTAGCTGCAGAAGGACAGCATGCATTGCCCGTCTCTTCCCTAGTGCGGCTAGTGGCCGTCACTGGTTTCTGCAAAGGGGGGATGCAGCTATGGAGCGGCTAGTGGCCGTCTCCTGCCTAGTGCAGCTAGTGGCCGTCACTCGGATGCTGTCTGGGACTGTGAGCTCAGTCTCACCCCAAACCCTTCCAGCGCTCTTCCAGCTGGAGAGTAACCTGCCGGGACTGCAGAGTTTATGTTGGTCCATCTGAGGGTAAGAGGGGTGCGAGGTATTAAGGGACATAGGCCCATCTAGTCCTATCCCTTTATGCACTTTACGCGCCTCCTGGTTGTCTCCTTGTGGGGTGAGTGTTGCACCCCTGTTGTCCCCCTGTAGGGTGGTTGCTACGCCATCCCACATGTAGTACTCTCTCCCCTGATATTTCGTTGGGGTGTGTATTTCAGTATATATGTATATATATATATGTAATCAATAAGTGATCATTTGTCACGGTGGGAAAGCAAATATACTGAATATATCTCCTATGGGAGAAAAGAAAGTCACCTCTGACATGAGGGCTATTGACTTATGAAATAAAGCAGTAAGTTTTACTTTATTCTGGCTTACTTCGCTGATTCTCTAAAGACGAGAATTTCATAAACTTTCTCAACAGTACACAGCAGAGACTAATCACTCGCGAATGCTGAATTGCTGGTACTGTTGGCCTCTGAGAAAGTATCCTTACCCCTTGAAATACACACCACGACAAGACACCAAGAGTGCGACAGTGCGACACCCATCCCACGAAGGGATGACCGGGGTGTGACCCCCACCTTAGGAGGAGACGACAGGGAGGCTGATAGAGAGTGCACGGGGTAAGAGAGACACGGGAATATCTCCCCCTGTGCCCTACGCCCCTCTTGCCCACAACCGACTCTACCTGGAGTATGCAGTCCCAGTGCATTACACCCCCGCCGGGCCAGTGCTCATTAGGTTCGGGGTGGGGCTAATAGACTAGCCCCAGACAGCATCCAGGTGATGGCCACCAGCCACACCAGGACAGAGACGGCCATCATCCGCTCCGCAGCTGCTTCCCTCCCTCAGCAGGACCAAGTGATGGCCACTAACTGCACTTGGGGAGAGATGGTCACCAGCTGCTCTCTTATTAAAATCACTCCTGGGAACCGGACCTCAATGACGGCCACTGGGCGCACTGGCAGAAGGGTGATGGCCACTAGCCGCACTACTTCTGCAGTCTCGCTGGGTGATGGGACCCTGGTGATGGCCACCAGCCACACCAGCAGGCAGGTGATGGCCACTAGCCGCATCTCTACTGCCGTCCCGCCAGGAAGCAGGACCTTGATGACAGCCACCAGCCGCACTGCCAGGCCAGTGACGGCCACTAGATGCACTGAGACTGCAGTCCTTCCGGGGCAAGACACCTCGGTGACGGTCTCCAGCCACACCGGCGGGCATGTGATGGCCACTAGCCGCACTCCACCCGCAGTCAGTCTGAAGCATGGGAACTCAGAAACAGCCTCCAGTCACACTGAGGAGGAGACGGCCTCCAGCCTCTCCGTGCCCGTTGCTCTAGGGGACTTGGCGACAGCCACCAGCCGCGCTGAGGAGGGAACGGTTATGAGCTGCCCCTCGCCCCCTACCCCTGCGCCTTCCCCTTCTGAGGATGTCCCTTGCTCGCCCACCAACTCCTGCGGCCGAGCGGGATCCCTCACCCTCTCCCCATACAGAGGCAGTTCCCAGGAGGAGCTGCACCTGGAGGAGGTCTGGCAGGGCCCCATTGTGACCCCTGGGATAAAAGCCCTAAAACAGCACCCCAATGATGACGTCCCCTGACAGATTCTCCACAGAAGGGATGCCACAGGCCCTACCTGACAGAGGCCCAGACAGAGAGAAACTGCAGTCCTCGGACTTGTTGGGCCATCCCCAGAACCCCGGGAAGAGACCTCCCCAGCACCGCCAAACAATGTCCTGCACCACAGAGTCAGCACAGACAGGCATGCCTACTCTCCTCGTTCATGCCCAGTTCAGAGGCCCGGACCTCTCCTCGAGGCCCTTATAGCGATGGGCCCCTCTCCATGCTGCCCAGTAGCCCAACCCGGACAACTTAGCCCCGGATCACTGTCCCGCACCACCTGACGGAGACCTCACCAGAACCCTGGGCCGACACCTGTAGCAGCCCAAGGCTATGCCACCAAGGCCACAGTCCTCCAGTCTTGACAGTGCCTAATTATTGTGTACTGTATTGTGTGTTGTCCTTTGTATTGTATTCAGTTGTATCGAAGTAAGGCAATATACGTGTAAGGTTGGTTGCCCAGAGTTTTCATGCCCTGTTCCATGAGTTTCTTTATACCTGACCCGGTCTAGAAAGAGAACCCCGCTCTAGGTGCCGTGTTAAAGGAGCAAGTAGTTGACCCTTAAAACACGCTGCATTACAGTGGTGGCTAGTAGTGGTTCTTGATCCGATCGGTAGCAACAAGTGACAAGGGAAAATACAGCAAAATGGCGATCAAACCCCACGTCCCATTGCCGAAATTTGATCCTGGACATTACGACATTCACACATACCTATCGATAGTCAAGCCACTGTTGGATATAGGATTCGAGAGTGACAGACAGAAGACAGCAGTTACCCTGCCGGACCTGGGCATAGCAGTAGCCAGTACTGCACTCAAAATCGTTCTGGAGCTGACATGGGTGGACTTTGTACAAATAACGACTCAAGCAGTCACTCCATCTCTAGGGAGAGTTGTAGCATTGTCACAGCTTGATACCCTGACATACGACGGCAGCCTAGACAACACACTCGTCCAGGCCATGCGACTCGTCACCGCGGCATACCCAGAAAGTGACACAGCAACCTGAGACCAGCACATATTCAATGCTCTGATGAGGATCCTTCCCAGTGTCGTCAAAGAGCACTTCATTATATATGACCCAGTGGGAGACCTGGATAAGGATATCCAACTCATGTGACGTCTACTAGCTGCCTGCTCCACCCCCCGATACATCGGCGCTGTAAGTAAGTTCCCAACCCAAAAGACGGCGCCACTCCACAACCCATGGCCGGCCCCACCTCAAGCAACTCCTCCATCAATACCCTCCATGCCCAGGGCTCACCCCATATGGAAGCACCCAACTCCAAGGAGACCAATCTAATTTCCATCAGCCCATGGAAATTCACTGCATGCAGCCACCGATGTTCACTTCATGACATCTGGGAGGAGCTTAAGGCCACCTGACGTAAGACGGCCACCCAACGACGCCATAAGGTCTCTTCCCTGGATGGCGAGAGCATCAGGGATGAAGCCTCATTGGCCGACTGTACCAACCCCGAGGAAACGGAGCCAGAAGAAAGTGAGTCACCACAACAGTTGGATTTTTAGGACCGCCCGTGCACCTCCCCACAGTGGCAGAGGCCACCTCACAGACATACCGCCCCCCCATTCAGTAACAAGATGAGACTGAATGGGGTAAAGGCGAGGCTTTTGGTTGAGATGGGAGCGGCCAGATCCTGCCCCTACAGCCACTTCTACTCCCGTCACCGTTTACCTTTCGGCCCGCTTTTCCCCACCTCAGTTCACCTTGTGGACGTGGGGGATGGCCCCCTGCCCATACGTGGGGAGACCCGGGCCTTACGTGCAGACACCCACAAGCAGGCCTCTGCATGACACCAATTCACAGTATCTGACTCATCCCGCCGTGCATATGATGGCTACCTGGGCCTGGACTTGCTTCAGAAAGTACAAGACAACATCGACTGCTACAAGCAACGTCTTCAGTTTAACAAGCCTCCAGACCCTGGCCCCCACCCCCTCTGCACATGCACACCCCCACTCCCGCGCCTTCTCCACCCACTCCACCACCCCCTCCTCCCCTCCCCCTTCATCCCACCTTCCCCGCTACCATCGCATCCGACCTGATGATCCCCCCCCCCAACATAAGGCCTGGTTACATCTGAACTGACCCACTGGAACCTCCATCCTGTTTTCCCCCACCTTACTACCTGGAACCCTCTCCTCCTTTCTACTGTCTCCCACCTTCCTCCCCCCCCCCCACCCCGACACGGTACGCATCGCCAATGTCTCTACCAACCCCCTCACCCTACCCAAGGGTCTAGTGGTGGGAGAGATGGAAGAGGCAGAGCCCTGCACATCCCCCCCATACCTCCCCACCTATCACCACAGCAAGCAGACAGCCTTCGACACCTTCTCCTGGACTTCCAAGACCTATTCGCATCAGGACCAGCAGACATCGGCACACTACCTACCTGACCCATGAGATCCACATGGATGGACCACCTATTCGCTAGCCATCAAGGCGAAAGAACCCCCAAGCAGCGAGCGGAGGAAGACCGGCAGGTCCAGGAAATGCTAGATGCTGGTGTCATTTCACCCTCCACCAGCCCTTGGTCCTCCCCTGTCGTTCTGGTCAAAAAGAAAGATGGTACCATGCATTTTTGTGAGGACTATAGATGACTCAACGATGTCTCCACCAAGGGCGCCACTCCACTACTCAGGATAGACGACTCCTTCGACTCCCTCTATGGGGCGTCATGGTTTTCCACCCTAGACCTGCAGTTGGGGTACTGGCAAGTCCCAGTGCACCCTTAGGGCCGTGGTAAGACAGCCTTCTTGACCAGCAACAGGAAGCATTATGAATTTAATGTCCTTCCTTTCGGACTCTGCAATGCACCCGCCACCTTCTTCAGCCTAATGGAGTCAGTTCTTAGTGGCCTTACCTGGGAAACCTGCATGGCCTACCTGGATGATGTGATCGTCTTCAGCTAGACCTGGGCCGACCACCTCCACAACCTCATACAAGTCTTCTCACGCATCTACCAAGCTGGGCTCAAACTCTGACCATCTAAGTGCATCCTGGCGGCACGATCTGTTGCCTTCCTAGACCATATTATTTCCAAAGAAGGAATAGTGTTCGACCCCAAGATGCTGCGAGCCATCGCAGACCTTTCCCTGCCCCGAGACGTCCACAAGTCCGTGCCTTCCTGGGGCTTACCTCCTACTAATGGCGATATGTGAAAGGCTTTGCCAACATCGTCAAGCTGCTCCATGACATGACTGAAAAGGGCAAACCTTTCACCTGGATGGACAAGCGAGTCACCGCTTTCCACACGTTAAAAACCAGGCTCATCATCGTCCCCATCATCGCCTTCCTCGATTACACCCTGCATTTCTGTCTCTACATGAATGTATCGCTAGTGGCGATTGGCGCCATCCTTGCCCAAGTTCAAGAAGGGCAGGCGCATATAATCGCCTGCGCTAGCCGCAAGGAATTAAGCTGCCACCAAGCGAGAGTACCTTGGCATCGTATGGATGTTGGAACACTTTCGGGCTTACCTCTCGGGCAGTTACCATCATCACCGACCATCAGTCCCTCCAGTGGCTCCGCCAGTCTAACATCTACAATGCCCAACTTATCAGATGGAGAGAAATGCTAGAGGAATTCCACTATGAAATATCGTATCGACCTGGCAAGCTACACACCAATGACGACAACCTGTCCCGACTACCGATCCAGTCCATCCACTCCGAGCTGGACCTCTTACAACGTTGACACAACAAGGACCGTCCTCGCTGGATGCCGCCCCAGATCTTTACCGAACTCCACCAACAAGGCGACCACATCTTCACTCAATCAGGACACATCGTGCTTGACCCTGACACTGTCCTCGACATCTAACAAATCTCCATTCCAATAACGCCATCCACCTCGGCCCCAAGAAGCTACTGCAGGTGTTCCGAGACACCTACTGGACACCTGGCCCCTCCACCCTGGCCAAGCGAGTTATCCAGGATTGCTGAGCCTGTATGCTGGGCAAAGACGTCACCCACACAACCAGCCCCTCCGCAAACATCACCACACATAAATCCTGGCAACTGCTCGCCGTGGACGTAGTAGGCCCCCTACCCCCCAAAGCCGGCCATAGGTATATCATCACCGTCGTGAATACCTATTCAAAGTTCCTCATTGCCTGCCTGGCCAAAGAACATCCCACTATTGCCATGACCAAAGCCCTTGTCCACGACGTCTTCCTGTATTTTGGTATCCCCCAAGTCTACATTCGGACAACGTGCCAGAGTTCACCAGCAAGGTGTGGCAAGAACTCGCCACAATTTTCAGATACTGGATCTCCCACTCCTCTCCCTAATGGCCCCAAAGGAATGGAATATGCGAGAGGAGCCACCGCACCCTCCTCAACCAGGTGCAGACCCAAACAGAAGAGATCAAAAATGAAGACTGGCCAGCCCACGTAAAAATCATACAGTGGGGAATGAACTCCTATCCCCGGGACGACGGCATCTCTCCCCACGAGCGTGTCTTCTGGGAAACTCCCCTTCTCCTACCCTTACGACATCACCTACAGCCCCCTTCCACATCCCCGATGTCCGACCCTCTTCACTACCTTAAAAGGCAGCTACACCACCTGCAAAAGCAACAGGATCTGTGACTGTACGTTACCCTGCCTAACCCTTACAAGCCAGGAGACCTAGTAGTAGTGGCCCAGCTCCCAATCCCCAACAAGATATCACCATGGTTTGTGGGTTCTTACACCTTTACCTATATCCCTAACCCCTACCAGGTCACTACTGGCTATCACAACACCCACCGCACCTACCACAACAGACACGTGCGACCATTCTTGCCCAATGCCTCCCCTCCACCCCCATCCACTAAACCTGCCCATCCCACCGCCTCACCTTCCCCCGCAACCCCTAACCCCCCCTATGACTCCTACACTCCTTGCTTCACCCTCTTCTCCTCTGCATCCTCCCCCCCCCCCCCCCCCCCCCCCCCCCCAGCGACCCCACCTCATCCCTCAACCCTTGCCACTGCACCACCCTCACCAGCCAAGCCACCGGACCAGAGAACTTCTGAGCCACCCCCGGCCTCACCACCATGCTCCAGACACTTTTTCCACACCTCCACACCCACACCACCGTCTCCTGGTCAACTACCCCTACAACCTCACCACCAAACACCCGGACACCACCACCCCAGCCACCGACACGCACAGCCACCACACTGCATGACCACGCCTCCCACTCACCACCCACACCCTCATCCCCACCTACACCACCAAACATGACCCCCATAACACTCTGCCTACACCAATTCCAGTGGAAAATCCCTCTGAGATGACTCCCCAGGGAGAAGACCAACTCCTCCCCTCACCAGCTGTATAAAACACCGGCCACCTCGCCTGTGGCTAGCATTCATCTGAGAGACACCAGCAGTGCACCACCACCAAGCATGAAGGTTCGCTGTGCCGTCTGGGCTCCAGCCCACGGCAGTAAGCAACACATCCGAGGGACACCCTACCTCCTCCGCCTCCTTCTGGAAACAACCCAGTCCTCCATCCTGTACATCACATACTCCTACCAACAAGACCCAGAGACCACCACCCCACACTGGACCTCCCTTCTCCGCCACCTCACACCAAACCACTGGACTGCCATCACCGACACATACTACCTCCAGGCATGGGGACGTGGGTTTTTTCCCGACGACGGTAGTGAAATACACACCCCACGACACAAAGAGCTGGACAGCACGACACCCATCCCACGAAGGGATGACTGGGCTGTGACCCCCAAGCTAGGAAGAGACAACAGGGAGGCTGACAGAGAGCTCGTGGGGTCAGAGTGACACAGAAATATCTCCTCCGCTGCCCTATGCTCCTCTTGCCCGCAACTGACTCTACCTGGAGTATGCAGTCCTGGTGCATTACACCCCAGCCAGGCCAGCGCTCATCAGGTTCGGGATGGGGCTAATAGACTAGCCCCAGACAGCATCAAGGTGATGGCCACCAGCCGCACCAGGAGTGAGACAGCCATCATCTGCTCCGGAGCTGCTTTCCTCCCTCAGCAGGACCAAGTGACGGCCACTAGCTGCACCCAAGGAGAGAGGGCCACCAGCTGCTCTTTTATTAAAGTCACTCCTGGGAACAGGACCTCAATGATGGCCACCAGCTGCACCAGCAGGCAGGTGACGGCCACTAGCCGCATCTCGACTGCAACCCCAAGAGGAGATGTAAGTACGGTGACGGCCACCAGCCGCACCGGCAGAAGGGTGATGGCCACTAGTCACACTACTTCTGCAGTCCCCCTGGGTGATGGGACCCCGGTGACATCCACCAGCCGCACCAGCGGGCAGGTGATGGCCACTAGCCGCATCTCAACTGCCGTCCCGTCAGGAAGCAGGACCTCGGTGACAGCCACCAGCTGCACTGGCAGGCCAGTGATGGCCACTAGCCGCACTGAGATTGCAGTCTTTCTGGGGCAAGACACCTCGGTGATGGCCTCCAGCCGCACTGGCGGGCATGTGATGGCCACTAGCCGCACTCCGCCCGCAGTCAGTCCGGAGCACAGGAACTCAATGACAGCCTCCAGCTGCACTGGGGAGGAGACGGCCTCCAGCCGTTCTGCGCCTGTTGCTCTATGGGACTTGGCAACAGCCACCAGCCGCCCCGAGGAGAGAACGGCTACGAGCTGCCCCTTGCCCCCTACCCATGCGCCTTCCCCTTCTGAGGACGTCCCTTGCTCACCCACCAACTCCTGTGGCCGAGCAGGACCACTCACCCTCTCCCCATACAGAGGCAGTTCCCAGGAGAAGCTGCACCTGGAGGAGGTCTGGCAGGGCCCCATTGTGACCCCCGGGATACAAGTCCTACAAACAGCACCCTGACGATGATGCCCCATGACGGACTCTTCATGGAAGGGACGCTCCAGGCCCTATTTGACGGAGGCCCAGACGGAGAGAGACTGCAGCCCTCAGACTTGTCGGGACATCCCAGAACCCCGGGACGAGACCTCCCAAGCCTCCCCAGACGATGCTCTGCACCACAGAATCGGTGTAGACAGGCGCGCCTACTCTCCTTGTTTGGGCCCAGTCCAGAAGCCCACACCTCTCCTCGAGGTCTTCGAAGCAACGGGCCCTCTCCACGTCGCCCTGCAGCCCAGCCCGGACGACTCGGCCCCAGACCACCGTCCTGTGCCACCTGATAGAGACCTCACCTGACGGGACCCCAGAATGCCAGACTGACACTTGTAGCAGCCCAAGGCTATGCCTCCCAGGCCAGAGTCCTCCGGTCCTGTCGGTGCTTATTATTGTATAGTGTATTGTGTGTTGTCTCTTGTACTGTATTCAGTTGTATCGAAGTAAGGCAATATACGTGTAAGGTTGGTTGCCCACAGTTTTTATGCCCTGTTCCTTGAGTAGCTTTAAACCCGACCAGGTCTAGAAAGAGAACCCCGCTCTAGGCGCCGTGTTCAAGGAGCAAGTAGCTGAGCCTTAAAACATGCTGCATAACACCCCTAACAATAATTAGTGTTACCAATAATATATAGGTTCTTGCTGAAGCTAACTCCTAGTTGGCGCAAGCGGATTAATGATTTAATATGAAAGAACTGGCTTAACTACTAGTTGTGATTAATATAAGAAGTTTGTGCAAACCGGGAGTAAGAAAGTAAGCACAATATGGAGAAATGAAACATGATTCTTACATTTAATCAAACCCTAAGAAAAGAACTGTAAATTTATTAATTACACACAAAATGAATTCTCACTTTACATGATAAACGATTTTCACTCACTCACGCAATCGATCATGCTAGCTAATATTCTTAAGCCTAAAAAACACTGAAAGAAAATACTGGTCAGTGGAGAAAATGGAGTCGTTGCAATGAGACTGGGCGGCTCAGCTACTCAGGCCGAATAGAGTACCTATATACTGAGAGTAGCGACATAGAGGGTAACGGACGCTCAGCTGATGGACGCCATTTTCCTGCCAAAACCGTGCTCGCAACTTGAGTGAGACTCCTGCCGCCCGCATTAGTTCATGATTTTGTTGTTGTTGTGGGTGGGCGTGATGCCAGACTGTTCTGCTTATGGGTGCAGCAATCGACCGGAGAAAGGGTTTAAAGTGTTCACGTTTCCATCTAATCCGGAAAGAAGGAAATTATGGAGGAATAAAGTAAATCGTCTGGGGTGGGAGCCAACTTCCAGATCAGTCTTATGTGAGGTATGCTTAACGAATGTTTTCATGCATTTTGCTGGAAGGTTATTCCTCTTTGCTGTAGAAATATAACAGCTGTCAATGTAAGAGGGAAATACTGAAGATCAGAGCATCAGGATGGGTTAATCATTGAGAATGAATTTGTTTGATGATTCACAAATCAGTCACGGTATTTTCATACTATGTCCATGATAGTTGTTTATTGTTACTTATGTGCGATTTTGCATATATATTATTATACTTCATGTTCCGCTGTGTGTTGTGTATTATGACTACGTGGAAAAAGTACAGTGTGTCCATAAAGTCTCTTTACAATTTAAAAATATTACAAAGGCAATTGATGAGATATGTTAATCAGATTTGTTCTATGTACTCAGTGGTTATCAAAGTTTTTAATCACATTGCATTTGTGTATTTCAGGTACCCTGTTGATGAAAGATGTTCGAGTTAAGGTACTGTTAAATGAACCCCTTTGTAAAGAGATTTTATGGACACCCTGTATTATTCACGAAATAATAGTGCCATCTTAATACCTAGGTACCCTACCTTTATACATAGAATGCTATGCTCATGTGTATGTCGCTTACTTTTCGTGTTTTTTCTATTATATGTCTCGTGTTTTTACGCGTATTACGTGCATTATTCGTACATAATCTTTTGATGTGAATTCTACATGTACTCTTATTATTTCGTGTGTTGTGACAATACGTGCATCGTGTCTTTTCTTTTCCGTGTGCTGTATACGTGTACTACGTGCATTTTATGTATATTCTTACGTGGACGTGTACCTACATGATTCTTCAGTCACCCGTCTATGAATGTTACAAGTTTCTAAGAGGTCCAGAATATAATATAGAGTTTTACCTCTAACTTCACAGATGAAGTTCAGGAGGAACTGTCAGTGACAGAGAGTGTTTCTTTGTACAATCTTATACGCTACTGTGTTCACAGCATAAAAAAAACACGGAGACCACCTGTGATGAGTGCTTGGGAGATGTAATACAAGTAGCATCACTGTTGTGCTACGTATTTGTGGGACGGTTTCTCGCCCTCAAATACGCAGGCTAAAGCGGGTCCCTATTCTAGACCGGGAGGTAACTCCTAAGAGTAGGACTGGACACAAAAACCAGGCAGTAAATATTACACATGTATTCTAGATATTTAACAGAAAACAACATACATCACAGATATTACAATGGGTTGGCCGGGGGTAAGTGAACACTGAATACAATTGCTGTCTGTCACTATACCTTCTTGACCAGGTATGGTACTATCAACCCGACACTCATGGTACATACAACATATTTATATTTCCGGACACAGGAATGATTTTACTACAATCTCTAAAACCCGTATAGCACTGGACGGCACTACATATATATATAAGTTACGTTACACCTGTATTTCAGGTACCTGGTGGCCGGAAGTCTATCTCAGGTAGGGTTGCCCGTAAAGATCA
>JAGKTI010010106.1:17417-29234 GCA_018397915.1 Birgus latro
GTATATATATAAGTTACGTTACACCTGTATTTCAGGTACCTGGTGGCCGGAAGTCTATCTCAGGTAGGGTTGCCCGTAAAGATCATTAGCGAGGGGAACTGTGGTATTTTAGTATGCCCGGGTTAAGCACGTCGGGACAAAGGGCTGGGTGAATGTTTAACTGAACACAGGGGAGGGAGAGCGTAAACACCAACGCAAGGCACACCGCAAGGCACACCGACACAATGGGTATTTCCTGATTATCACAAAGACTGTCCAGGGCGGCGGGACTCTACCTTTAAGATATAGGTCAGGCCACGTTCTATCTATCGGCACGTCCAATCTTATTCGGGGTTCCTGGTCACTTCACTTTGAGGATACACTGTAGGGGATCACTCGTGAGATATCTGTCGATGCACACTATAACTGAGTCTAAGGGTACACACACATATATAGATAGTCCACTCACTTGGTTAACACTGGTGGGCCCAGGTTGATTCCTCCGTCAGGAGGGAAACAGGGGCAGAGTGGCGCGTTCCTGGGCAGGGCCCCACACGTGGCCGTGGGGCTAAGGGCTCGGCCCGAAGAGGGCCAGGAGCCGGGCCTGACGTCGGGTCTGGGAGCGCCTTCGGGAGACCTCGCCCACCGGTAGGTCGCGCCCTGGTGTTCGGGGCAACTCCTGGGGCAACAGGGGACCCAGGGGACTGGAACCCGGGGNGCACTGTGTGGGGCCTGGCGTGACTTGTGGCTGATGCCGAGAGGGCACAGGGAGGGATGGTTTCCTGGCGGCTTGTGGCCTGCACTTTGTTGGGCCTGGCGTGACTTGTGGCCGACGCCTGAGTGGCCGGGAGGATAGCTTCCTGGCGGCTTGTGGCCTGCCTTACATCTGGCCCGACGTGACTTGTGGCCGACATCGAGAGGGCACAGGAGGTGAGCTCTGGGACGGCTATGGCCTGTGCCGATGAGCTAGGGTCACTAGCAGCCGAGGGACGGACTATGGCCGATCCTGCCTCATGCCCAGTACGACTCGTGGCCGGTACAGCGGTGCCGCTCTGGGGGGAACGCCGACAGGAGACGGACGACTGCTGGCCAGTCCTGCCTGACCGACACGCGTCCGTGTCGCGGCCCTGTGGCGGGGAAACAACTGGGGAACGGACTATGGCCGGTTCTGCCCCGTACCCGGTACGACTATGGCCGGTACCGCAGCGCTGTGTGGAGTTGTAAACTCCACCCCTTACCTGCAGAGCTGTGCTCCGGCCGGAGACAAGGTGCCGGCGACTGCTACCTTTCCGGGCCCTCACCTGGGCACAAGAGGGGCGCCGGGAAGTTAAACAGGTAGGCCGTTCCTGTTCCCAGCCGCGCTGTGTTGGCGGTAATCCCCCGGTGATGGGGGGGGGGGGTTGGGGGAGCTGGTGTCGTCTGTCCCGGTCGCCATGTGGTTGGCGGCTCCAACCACTAACTCCTGTATTTCAATCACCCCATCAAACGGCTCATAAAGCAGCAGACCTCACTTTACTCAAAGAATACAAAGAAGGTCTTATTGCTGTCAGGTAGAGCATATGAGATGCTGCTTAAAATAGAGCTGATGATCAGAAAAAGTCAAAGTGATTTGACAGGAAAGAATAAGCTTAAGAAAACGCTGATGGATGAAGTAGTAAATCTAACCAAAGGTTATGATATTCCTACATGTCACAACCTCAAACACAAGCTTCAAAGTAAGTTTATCAATGCTCGCTTGCATTTCTACCGCAAGAAGATTAATGTAGAACACAAAAACACAGGAAACACACACACACACACACACACACAGCTTAGTAGTAAAAGTGTAGCCATGAGGAAACTAGTAGAGAATATAATCATCAGGTCCTGTCGCTCAATTGGCTATTGCTGCAATATAGCATATTGTACTGTTAAAATTCCCATATAAACATTGACTGTAAGCATCATACTTCTCATTCATCACCTACTATTATATTATACTTTCGTCAGTATTTATAACACCAGCACCAGTGAGAGAAGCGACACCACAAATGCCGCCAGTCGGGCAGGGAGTTCGAGCGCGCGGCTCGCCTAGCAGGAACGTGGCGTCCTATTTCAGAGTTGTCGCTACTCTCTGTATGTAGGTACTCTAAGGCCGAACTGCTATGCGCACTGCTCACGTCCACGGTTGCCGATCACCAACTCGGTGAGGAGATGCGGGGGTCGTAGTATAAGCCGCAAGATGGGGGGGGGTCTTCACTGCTCAGCACTGTTCTTTAGAACCTCCTCCCACGGCAACACTACACAAACTAACTAATGTTCTCACGCCAGCCACAAAGCAACATATACATGATCACCCGAAGCTGGCGTGGCCTAGCTCAACAGCTAGAGAGGCAAGGCAGAGGAACGATAATTACACAAAAATCATCGCTCACTTTAACACTACTGTCTATACATAAAGACAGTCACTCATGATACATGACGAATGTTATGAAAAAAAACTTTCAAATCTGAGTGCAGACGCAAGCGGTTGACTGACTGAGCAAAGTTCTATGCAGTACAGTTCATGGGTTCATATAATAATAAAATAGTCATGAATTTCCATAATAACATGAGCTCGCGTATTCGTGACAGGGACATAAATCCAAGATGGCTGCCAACAGCATGGGACATACTTTTGGAACCAGAAGCCACAGATGGTCATGTGATACCTCTTCTTAAGGGTTTTTAGATATAATAAAACAATTTTTACCTCTATTTCAATGATTTTTTGACGTATGTTCAAGATATGATCAAGGTAATGTACTATTTTAAACAATGTACATTTTAAGTCAACATCCAGCACTTTTACCAGCAGCAGTTATTGAACTGCTTCTAAATAAAACTTTTTTTTTTCTTTTTTTTAGTATCATAACTAGATATGGTCACAGTTATATAGCATGGGGACTCAGTATCTTCTCCAACAGATGAGCATAAGTTTGCACAAGATTGGCCAATACACGAACACATAGGTGTACAGTAGAGTCCTACTTTCGGACATTGCGTCTCGCCACACATTTATTTACACCCACGTGACACAATGAAAACATGCATTGTTGCTACTGGTCTGTCAGTCAAAATGGGACTGAGTATTCCAACTTGAAGCTCTCAACCCTAGTCAGTTGGATTTAGATCTTCAACATTGCCCAACCACTCCTGAGCTGCAATGTAGGCTCGATATGAGTGGTACTTTGCAGCTGAGGATGTGGGAGGTAGGCTATGGAATTGGAAGCTGCTGGATGCTTTGCTCATCCTCTACATGTACTACACAAATCTCAGCTTATCAAGTGTTGTAAATGTCGGATTGGCATTTTATAATATCAGTAAGAATACTGTATTTCCCCCACTCTCGCTACTTCTTCATGACTGGGATCGCTCTTCTTAAACATATCCAGTGTCCTCCAATCCTCACTTTCCAAGACTGTCATGGCCTTCTTTTTGCCAATGCCATATAAGGCAGAGACTGTCACATCCGCTGATAGCTTGTGCTATCAATATGTGTTGGCGGGTGTGTGGATGCAATGCCTGCTGGATGCTGCGTATGCCATGAACAAAGTCTTTTTGGAAGCATACATTCCTTTCTCATATTCTTTGTCTAATGCAAGAAAGCCTTGGTTTGATCACGCTTGTTCTAATGCTGTCCACAACAAGGAGAGGGCCTACAAAAGGTACTTGAGCCAACTCACCCCTGAATCACATATTTTTTATATTTCTGCCCGGAATCGTGCTAAATCTGTTCTTCGTTCTGCTAAAAATAATTTCATCTGCACTAAATATTCTCAACTCTCCAACTCGAATTCTTCACGCTACTTCTGGCACCTTGCCAAAAACCTTTCTAACAACTTTACCTCATCATCCTTCCCTCCTCTTTTCTACTCTGATGGCTCTGTAGCTGTTTCTCCTGCTGATAAAGCAGATCTCTTTGCTCAGACTTTCTCCTCCAATTCCACCTTAGACGATTCCGGTGCTGTTCCTCCATCACTTCCCCCCTCTGACTTCCTTATGACTGACATTAAAATGTCTTCAGCTGATGTATTTACAGCCATCACTGGTCTCAGTACTAACAAGGCATATGGGCCTGATGGGGTCCCTCCTGTTGTCCTCAAGAACTGTGCTTCAGTGCTTACACCCTGCCTAGGTAAACTCTTTCGCCATTGTCTGTCAACTTGTACCTTTCCTTCTTGCTGGAAGTTTGCTCTCATTCAGCCAGTCCCAAAGAAGGGTGACCATTCCCAACCCTCTAACTATCGTCCAATTGCTTTAACATCCTGTGTTTCAAAAGTGTTTGAGTCTATTCTTAACAAATTGATCGTCAGTATGGGTTCCGTCAGGGACGCTCCACTGGCGATCTTCTCACCTACCTTTCGGACTCCTTGTCATCCTCCTATCGGGACTTTGGCGTAAGCTTTGCCATTGCACTTGACATCTCAAAGGCTTTCGATCGAGTCTGGCATAATTCTTTAATTTCCAAACTGCCCTCTTACGGTTTCTATCCTTCTATCTGTGCCTTCATCTCTAGCTTCCTTTCTGGTCGTTCTATAGCTGTTGTTGTAGACGGCCATTGCTCTTCTCCTAGATCTATCAACAGTGGTGTTCCTCAGGGTTCTGTCCTATCACCAACTCTCTTCCTTTTATTCATCAATGACCTTCTAAGCTGTACCTCTAACCCTATCCACTTGTACGCTGATAATTCCACCCTTCACCTTTCCTTTCGGTTCCCACAACGTCCATCTCAGCAGTTACTTCAGCAAACAAGGGATGAGGCTATGGCACTCCTAATGTCTGACTTGGCTCGTATCTTTGACTGGGGTAAAAATAATCTTGTTCTTTTTAATGCATCAAAGACTCAATTCTTACACCTATCAACCCGTCAGAATCTTCCACGGGAGTACCCACTGATGTTTAATAATGTACAGCTCGCTCCTGCATCATCCTTGAACGTGCTTGGGGTTTCATTCACTAGGGATTTATCTTGGAAGGAACATATTACATTTCTTGTGAAATCTGCTTCCAAGAGATTAGGTGTGCTAAGCCGACTCCGAACCTTCTTTACCCCTGCACGGTTGTTGACTTTGTACACGGGTTTTTATTCGCCCCTGTTTAGAGTACGACTCTCATGTGTGGGGAGGGTCCCCACATGCTGCCCTTCTCAATAGGGTGGAGTCAAAGGCTTTTCGTATCATTAACTCTCCTCCTCTTACTGGCTCTCTTCAACCTCTGTCTCTTCGCCACACTGTTGCATCTTTATCTCTTTTCTGTCACTACTTTAATGGCTACTGTTCCTCTGAACTGTATGCTTGCATCCCTCCACCTCTACGACGGCACGTAGCACCCGTCTAGCAACAAACTCTCATCCCTTTTCTGTCCAACTCTCTGATGCAAGAGTTAACCGTTATTCCCAGTCCTTCATTTATGCAACCGGTCAACTCTGGAACTGTCTCCCTCTGTCTGTATCTCCTACTTCCTATGATCTCGTCCTTCAAACGCAGTGTGTCCAGGCATCTCGAAATGAGCAATGGATCTTGAATTTGGCTCTCTTTTTGTATTGTTTTTCTTATTTTCTTGGAAGGAACAGTTTGCGGGCCCATGGTCTTTGGTTCCTTCTTCCTTGCATTAAAAAAAAAAAAAAATGTCAATCTTGTGAGCCTGTGCTACTTATTTAGTAGTCAGCATGAGCCTGACTTTGACAGCAAGCAACTCCTTCAGATGTAAGTCTGTCCTTCAGCCTACTGATTAACCGTAACTTGTTGTTACGATTTGCTAAAATGGAGCGTTGATTGCTCGTGACTGATGTGTTGAAATCAAACACTATGTCTGCAGAGACATTTCAATCAGTGCGGCCGGTCTGTTCAGCTACTTTTGTTGACAGGGTAAGATCTGTGTAGCCATCAAAGCAGACAGTGCATTCTTTGTCATAGTTATTGATAACGTGATTCATATAGCTGTCACACACATCACCGTACGTGCAGTCCACAGGCCATGTTAGATTTTGCAGCAAATGTCCTCCATCCACCAAATAGTATGGGTTCTTAAGAGCCTCAGTAAATACCTGGACTACTGAAGCTTTCAGCACCTTGGCAAGACCACTTCTGTTGTTTTTGCGCATTATACCCTTATCAAATAGTGCTGGTGGCTGTTTGCTAAACTCATGTTTAAGGTAATTTTCCATGTCTGATCGGTTCTTTATCACACATGCGGCCTGCATGATGAGTAGTGTGGGGTCGACTTCAACGTCTTTGCAATCGATAGTGGCAGTACAGGTTGCAGCACCAATAGATATAACCTTATCACTCCTTTTGAGCTTAACGACAACGTATTTCAGGGCAGTGATACGTGCAACTGCCTCCTCACCTGATTTGACTGCACCATCTGCATTAGCACAAATAGATGCCATGACACCAGTATCAGTGCAGACCAGTCTCGCATGGTATTCACCTGTGTAGGCAAATGGCGAATGGTGTGATAGGTAATTCCGGAAGGTGAGAAAGTGTCTGCTATCACACGCAGTTGTGGATTCCCAGAGGTCTGTATGTTGGTCAACTGTCTGAGAATATAGACCACAGAAAGCCTCTGGTGATCACAAACAGGAACTGTTTGTGCCAGGACATGGACCATCTTGGACTGTGTACTGCCAGTAATTCCACGACCATGTGCTAGACCTCCATGTGTCTTCAGCATTCGGATCAACACCTACTCAATTATCTGGTCAGTGAAGCCTGCGGACCAGAACTTGTGGGTTCTTCTGATGGTCCAGTACCCACAGATTGTGTACTTCTCATACTGCTCCTTGTCCATCAGGTTAGATAGCTGCTTCATTTGGTGTAGATAAAGTCTGCTACAATTTGCGTATGCAGTATGCCCTCTAGAATGAAGGACAGGGATCATCTTTGAGATGCAAAACAGATGTAGTTCCCAATCACCAGTGCGTTCAGCACGGATGAACAGCAGCAAAATGTGCACTGTTTACATGTACTCAATCCAAAGTTTCCCAGTTCTAGTGTTCAGAGATAATTTCTGTTGCAAGATAATTTAAGATCTGAGTAAACTAAGTGGCAATATGTTTATGGAGACAATGTGTTGTGGGGATTTTTTTTTTTTTTTTTTTTTTTTTTTTTTTAGGAACATCTCATGTAGGGTTCTGAGTTCGTTCAAGTTCACCCTTTTCATACAGTTCGGTGTATCAAGCATCTCAGACACAACCGAGGCGGCAGAAGACATGTGTGCACGCAGAGCACGAGCGTATGCATGACTTGTCAACATTTGTTTTACTGAGTTAGGTGCATAGACAATTTCCCGCTGCCCTTGCAAACCACTGCCACTCATGATTTTACCCATTGCTCCCATGTAAGGCATAATCAGATGGAATCCACCTATTTTTACAATGAGTTGGGTGTACTTCTATGTACTTCTGCCTCTATACTTCAATCTGTATCCAACCTGAAAAATAAAAACATCTTGTTTATAAATTCGTAGCAAAATTATCAGTACAGATTTCCGATATTTTGCGTTTGCCGCACGTTCTCTGTGTATATCAGTAACATAGAATTCTTAGAATAATAGCAGAAATGGATTTATCACTCCTTAAAACCCATAAAAGGTGGTATTACATGATCAGTGTGAATTTTACTCACTAAGCCAGTGGTGTCGAACTCAGTCCATGCCAAAGACTACACTTTAGTGCTGTTGATCGTCTGAGGGCCAAGTCTACCTAAACTATAATACAGTATATAATACGGCAAAGCTGCAGCCTATTCAAACGTTCAGAGAAGTTTGGTACGCCTTCTAACCCTTGCAGTAGCACTGGCTTCTGCTTCAAGTTATTGATAATATTTAAATAAAAGTTTCGTGACATATTTGTTCACAAATAAATTATTAAACTGATATTTTCATCAATCCAATTATAAATAAGTATTGCTGTAGTATTTGTTTAATGGATGATATGAAATATTTTATGGCATTTTCTGTTTACTTCTAATTTTTTCTTAATCACGGGCCACCATTTTCCTCTTCGAGAGCCACATGTGGCACACGGGCCACCAGTTTGACACCTCTGCACTAAGCTATATACGCGACCCATGCCGATGGTGGCCATCTTGAATTTTTGTCCCACACGGTTAACTTATGTGGAATGTTTAGACTGTTTGGTAATTTTGACTTAGGAGGCTTCTATGTAGCTTTCCTGAAAAAATCAGCTTTCTCGAATTTTTTTTCCCCAGGTGTATCCTTAATACTTCTGGGCTAATACCCATTTCATCACCCTACTTATAACTTTCTTTCATCCTACCATACCATCCGGGCCCACTCTTTTCAGCTGTACTGTAAAGATACTTCTTAACTACAAGTCTTTCACTAATCACATCTTGTACACTCTAACTTAAGCACTTCACATTCGTTCCTCAATAACCCCTTTTCCGTATCCATTACTTTTTGTTCTGCCACGCTAAACTGACACCCATACCTTAATGTGAACACTAGAACACCTTTGTGCAATTATCTTGCGGCCTCCACAGTCATACCTCTTTTTAGTAACAACGCCCTCAGAGCACTAGCCACTTTCTTCCTTGTGCTACTCTACTTTCCACCTTGCGCATTTATCTCTCTTTTCTATTATTGCACCAAGAAAGATGTAAGCCCCCTAGCAAATTCAAGTCTCTCCATTCACCACCACATCAACACTGGGAATCAGCTTCTCCTTAAACAGACATTTCACTTATCAACAGTTATTTACCAACGCACGACGCTCACAAACCTCAACAAAATTGCAACAGTCCGGAAATCTTGTGTTTATTTTTAGCAAGCAACCGTCAGCTAATCTGCATACATCAGATTTGAGTTATTCCATCATCTACCATTCATTACCATCTCCCCCCCCCCCCCACACACACACCAGTACAGTATATTTAATAACCAGGTTGACAACATTTCTTGTCTCTCTCCAACACTGATCTCGAACCACTCAGTTACTGCCCACCTATCATAAAAATTCTTAGCAACATTCACAAGATCCGTCAGTGCCATTATACCTTACAGTCCTTTTCACACGCTTCTGCACTGTTTATTTCATTTTAGATACTTGTTTTGCACATTCCCTACCATTCCTAAAGCTACCCTGTTCGTAACTCACCAGATATTCCGGTGCATTCGTTACTTTCTCTAGCATAAATCTTCCAAATACCTTTCGTACAATCCTCTGTAGCCGTACAGTGGGACATTTTTTCCACTTATTTCGATCACCTTTGTAACTGTACCAGGCAAAATCACAATCTTTTCCCCCTCTTCTGGTAAAATAGCAGCCATCCAATCTTTCTCGGATATTTTCCGCTGCCAGTTCAATGCTCTCTCTTCACCCTCATCATCTCTAAGTACACTTCACCAACACACTGTGCCTTCATATTTTTCAGCCTCCACATAGCATGCTTAACTTTTGACAGTATTACGTTTTCGGCGTCAAAAAAATTAATTAGTTTATAGTTTGAAATTAACTGAGAAGTTAGTGGTTATTTTTTATTTTCAATATTTGACTAATTCATGAACAAGACACTTTTGTACTTTCACTTCAGTACATTCACCTCAGCATACTTTTACTATGACGAGTAAAATTTTATAAATGTAATAATACTCTAAGTACCGAAGATGAGTACTTTTAACAATTCTGAATATTTGTTTTAATGTAACAATTCAAAGAATCTTTTACGTAAATGTCTTCCCCACCCCCCTTTCTTCCCAAGGCGTTAGACTAAAAAATATTATACCTCTGGTCTGATATTCCGCCACAAATTCGCGAGTCTCTGTGTTCATCCTTGATTCACTAATAACGATACCATCTATTTTCTCCGTGCAAATTATAGCCTTTAGTTAGTCCATTTTACTACGTAAGTTCCTGGTGTTGGTATAATACACTTGTAAATTATTACGGGCACTTAAGTATTACATTGGGAAGTACTTCTTTCGTTGTTCTTGATTTTAAGTGGGAAAGTATTTTCTCTACTATAACTATTTTCCATATCAGCATCGTTTGTTTGTATTTGCGATGCTCGAGTGGATGTACACTAATGGCTGTATTTTCCTTCTTGTTTTTGGATATTTGGTTGCACGTATCTAAACCTGATGTTAGAGATCCCCGAGTGGATTTACTACATTTTACTATGCATCTAACACTTAAATCGGAAAAAACTCACCCAACTCCTATCAACTGACTAAGCTAATGCAGAATCTCCTTGCCTACTAAGATGTATCCCATCCGTACTGTACTTATCGTTGCGTCCGTAAATCTGTCCCAGTTGTCAATGAATGGTATTGCCTGGTCCTTGCATACTTGCCCAGGCGACAATTAAGTTCTTATGCTCTGGACATCCACTTCCTTCCAACTCGTCTTCTTGGGAGAACTCAAAGGACAACAGGGCTCCCATCCTTCCTACTAACTGTATCTAACACATTTTTATGCTGACGCCACAGTGTCTCACCCCTACGCCACCCAACAACGTTTCTGTCAACACTGATGTAGACAATGGGATTATCTCCACTATCTTTCATGAGCCTGTCAGTCTTATCCAATACATTCTCCACCTTGGCACCGGGTAGACACACATGCTTTCTAAGAGAAGTACGGAGCTCTCTTTCTAAATACCTTACCTGGGAGTGTCCAACAAGAACACAAATTTTCTTACCTTTTACTCGTGTAGACCCAGTGACCGGTCGAGATAGTCCGGTACCACCCAAACTACTGCTAGACGACCTCTCACTCTCATATCACTTACGGCCTCTCCCTTGCACTCGTCAGTCACGCAAAGCACTGTATGTGTTCTTACACCTCACACTTGCTTGCTGTTTAAGAGTTAACTTAGTTTCACTCATATTCACAAGCTTCCATCCTTCAGCATTCCTCTCATCCTTTGCCTCAAGCAACAATTCTACCAACGTATTCAACTCAGCCTTCTCTTGCCCGAGAGTTTGTATCTCCTGCTTTAATTTATGACATTTTTCCTTTAAATCAAGGTAGCTTTTCTCAAAACTAGCACTGGAAACACTCATATCAGGTGCGGAAGCCATCTCTCGACTCTCACTAGTTCACATACACAAGGTAAGATTCAAGCACCAGGTCTCAACACAAGTAAAAAAATCTCACTAACACTAGCCTTCGGCACTTCAAAGCACTTTCACTGTAGAACACACTGTTTAACACACTAGCATAACACACTAGCACAACATTTATATCACACGGCACTATACCCTATTTGATTGACCTGTGCAGCTGAGATGTTTGGGGCGAGTAGGGTGTGTTTGATTCGCGGCTGCTGATTGGCCGCCGATGATGTAAGTCTACAGCTCTTCTTATTTTAAAACATATTTATTAATATTTTTAAATTACCCGCAGTATAAACAGCCAGTTTAATTAAAATATGGAATAATTTCCGAAGCTAAAGAGGTCAGTATTAGCTTAAAAAGGTTACTGTTATCAAAGAAAATCAAAGTTGATTATAAAGTTTTATAAAACGATGAGTGACGTTTGAAGTAAAATATCCGCCCATGGTGTACATCCACGTCTGCATGTTGCACTGCATCCACCCACGGTGAACACCCACGTCCGCATGTTGCACTATTATATCCACCTGTAGTGCCGTAATCTTAAGGGTAATTTAAGTATACTTAAGTTAGTATAAGTTAGCATAATGTAGGTTAATACAAGTGTAGTATAAGATAGTATAAGTATAATGTAAGTGTGGCCTTGAACCCCTAATTATGATTCAGCTGTAGTATGTAGGGAGTGATCATCAAATTCCATATTCAGGCTTGTTCCCTGTTAATGTTTATGGCAAAAGT
>JAGKTI010010107.1:0-29233 GCA_018397915.1 Birgus latro
TATTTTTGTAAATATAATCTGTACAGTTCAGTTTTAGCTGTTATTTTTGTAAATATAATCTGTACAGTTCAGTTTTAGCTGTTATTTTTGTAAATATAATCCGTACAGTTCAGTTTTAGCTGTTAAGTCTTATATTTAAGTTTAGTCTTAGTTGATATTCATAATGTGAGCATGATTGTAATATTAATAGGACTAAGTTGAGAATTGTTATGAATGTGATTAACTTTTATATTTATGGACCAGCAGTTCCCAACAAAGGCATATATTATGCGTAAGTTTTAGTAGGAGTTAACAGTTGTGAATGTATGTCTACCTTCATACTCTGATCTAAAGATTTACATAATAATGTTAATAGTGCTTCCCTTTTGGACTATGTAGTGGTGAATTGGGAGTTGTTTGAGTTATGATTGATGATGATAGTGATTTGTGGCACACAAAATTTATGTCATTGGAGTAGTATTGCAAGTCACAGTAAGGCCATAAACCAGCACAGCAATAAATTGTTCAGATTCTTATTTGTTTTGGCTTTGTTATGATTAAAGTTCCTGTATGCCTATTACAAAAATTTTTAACATCATAAGTCATTTTTCTGTGTATGTCAAGTGCAAACTTATTTTTCGTATTCTTTAGAAATCTTCGAAGAGAGATTAATATTGCAATTTTGAATATTCCATTTGAATATTGTGCTCCATTTGAATATTCCATTTGAATACAGTGCTCCATTTGTACTCAGTTTTTTAACTGCCAGCAGAATATGGCCCTCCATTTCTAAGCTGTTCAAATCTTTGAAGAAAAACTAAATATACTTTGGGTTCATATATAATTTTTCTCCATGACAACTTTCATGTAATTTTTTTATTCATTGCAGAAGTTTTCCACACTGTGATGAAGTTTACTGTTCTAGGTTTTCCTCATAACAGTATTACTGTTTTCAGCTCTGGTGAGAGTGACTCAAGTGATACAAGAACAGTAATAAACCAGCAAGTGGAAACCATAAACACTGATGACTTCTCTGATATCAAGAATAGCAGCAGCTGCAGTCAGACCAAAACAACAACTGAACTCAGAATAGAGGAGGAAATAGAAACATCAGCAGATGAAAAGAGAAACTCAACCAGCACCGCCTTGACAAGAGGCACTTCTGAGAGCCCAGCCTCACCACCACTCTCCTCCTCCTCCTCAGCTTCATCTACTTGTGGAAGTGGTGGATCTGAGGCAGTGATGAGACATCGGAGTTCAGCCTCCAGGAATCCTACCCACCGTATGTCCTTTCCACTGGCTCAGTCCCAGGCAGCTCTTGCACAGTCACTTACATTGAATGGTACCTCACCTTCATTATCAACTGAGTTTGTTGGTGAGTTGAGACATTTTTCTATATTGTCAGGGTATTCTGATTTGATTCTTTATAATTTAAATTTTAATGCAGTCTAAGCTTTTGTCTGTGTCAAATTATCATGACAGAATTTGTTCTTGGGAAAAGCTTATCAAATTACTATACTAATTTCTGAGTAAACTCACAGATTATATTTTATTTCTTTATTCTTTATGAGGATTTCCTTCTTAACTTATTTTGGCCATTAGCACAGAGAATTCTGATTATCTTAGGAAAGGTCTCGTAAGTTGAAGGGATTAGTTACAGCCTTCATTAACTCCTTGAGTATAAACACATCCTTTTAATTTTGGCCACTGTTGGATGATTGTAAACTCTTGCTTTATCGAACCCCAGTATAATGGATTTCAGATTTAATGAATGCCTTTGAGCCCACTGAGCTTTTATTGACTTTACCAGACCAGGGCCGATAAATGGGATGCATCACATGGCTTTTCCGAACTGTTGGCCATACATAGGGTGACTCTCAATACAGTTTTCAAGGTTGCAGTTTCTCCCACCAGATTGGGCTAGGCTGATGTGCTTGCAGGATTAAATGATGAGTTGGGCTGTTTGGAGGTTACTTCTGGTAGGACTGGGCAGAACCAGATTCTGTGGACACACTGTATGACATGTGATTGGCCTCAATCTCGCCATCGCTTTCGTTGTGTTCAGGCTACTGCATTTGCATCTTAAGTCTCTCAACTTTACCAAGTATTTCCCTACAAGATGGGTGACTTTGTAAGCAGTGTACAGCCATCTATACAGGCACAGTGTACTTTGTTTTTCTTACCCTTTTTACTCCAGCCCAGCCTGAAATTGCCCTCTCCCCATTGTGATTGCCAGGTTTTGATAACAGATTATGGTACATAGTACAGGTAATACTGCACTAGTCATGAAGAAATGCTATGGACAAGGATGTGAAAAAAGCTGCAAAAGGGTGAAATTATGGACCAATTCAGTGTAAAATGGGTATAGTTTTCATTTACAGTATGAGTACTAGAATTTGATACTGTAGGTGGGGATGACCCTAGAATTTATTGCACTTTTGGGTTAATTGAACCGGGCTTCCCCCCCAGATACTTTGATATAGGAGAGAGACCTTGGGCTGAAAGTATTGAATATGATTGATGCAGTGTCCATTGTTTGTAGTTATCTAGTAATCAGAGTAAGTATGCCTAAAACTATTCCTTTAAAACTTATGCATTGCTTTTCTCTTTAAAGCTGAACTGGAAAAAGTTGCTTCCATGAGCACAAAGCCCCTGGCACCATTACCAGATTGGTGTGAAGTAGGAGAGAGCATCCAGATCCGCCCATACAACTACTCAGGGGTCATTGCTTACATTGGGCACACTGATTTTGCCCCTGGAACTTGGATTGGTGTTGAGCTGGATGTTCCCATGGGTAAGTTACACTGCAAAGTCTTACTATAAAAAGGGACCTAGAAATTCTTTGCATTGGGCATAGCATGTGTACTTATATATATTTTTCCATTCATATACAGTTAATCTTTCTTTGGGTATTCTTTGTTTTACAACACCCTTATGTGAGGTGCAAGTCAGATGCTTCAAACTGAGAATGTTAATGGTGACATACAGGGTGATCTTTGAGGCAGTTCAAAACTTGTGGGTCATTTTATTCTCCAAATACAGAGTGTGGACCTTAAATTCCTCTGACATGCAGAACAGCCATGGGTGATAATAAATAGAGATCACTGTGTACACCTATCATGGTTTCATCAAATTCCTTCCACATATATTTCCCATAGAATCATTTTAATTTATTATGAAGCAGACTAACCAGAACATTCTTTGGGTAATGAATGTAATCACAACTATCATGGATAACAACAAGAGTATGGTACCAAATACTTTATGTAAGATCTTACAGTGATACACAGATAGCAGTCTTTGGTTCATCCATCCAACATCCAGTCAATCCAGAAGCACAGGTGTCAGGGGATAGGTAAGATAGGTTATTCAGTCCAGACATTTTGTGACCAGTCACAAGCCCCTTGGCAGCATTTTGCAAGCATTATCTCAGCATTTTGTGGGATATAAGCCTTGTGAGCAATATTTAGTTGGGTGCCTTGACCTTTTATATCACCAGCTGTCCATTTTTTATTATATGGTAACCACCCACCTGAGTTACAGGAATTAATTTGGCCCATCACTCATTGCAGTCTTGCAACACCGAACAGTAATGTAAAAAAAAAAATAATAAGTATAATGAAATTCCACTGAAATGCAGCAAAATAATATGTGTAGAGCACAAAAGCAGTGTGTGAAGAAGAAACTGAAGTTAAGGTTGTACTGTTGTGCTCAGAGTTCAATCCCTGTGGTGATGCAGTCACAAAATGTGTGTCAGGATATAGTATATGAACTTCGGATATATACAGCAGTATATTGGCACATTCAGGGTGTAGTGCCAAAAGCTACAATTCCCATACATTAATTAAGCCTGTAAAAGCCTTGAAGTACTGTATTCTATTTCCCAGAGAAGATCTTTAACCCCTTCATTACCGAAATCGATAAGGTTTACGCTTGTAAACCTAGAAAAAGTTCTGGCGAGGAACCGATAATTGTAAGGTTTACGGTGGTAAACCTGATAAGGAAAAGGAGGTATAGGAGGGTAGGAGTGTTGATTTGGGTGTTACTGGAGAGACGTGTTGTAAGAACTGGCAACTTGATCCTGACGTCATTCTCCTTGTCATGGCCATATCAGAGTCCATGCCAGGCCATGATTGACATCATTTGGGTATTTAGGATATGATTTATTATTTCAAATGTTTTGGGCATATATACAGTATATACCTATATGGTATGATATAAACAGAAAAAAATAGTTGCACTAGGCATATCAGCACGTGGTTACCATGACAACCACCCTCCTAGGCCCCACAACCAACCAGCAGCCAGTTCTCACCCGCAACCCCTCAGTATCCCCCAAGCTACATGCTGTGACTGTGTTTTTTTTTTTTTTTGGCTGTTTTTGCATGATCATGGCATCATCTGATACTGATGATGAATTTGATACAAAGCTTGCTAGTGAGTTAGATGAGTCTGACGACAATGAAACTCAGTCAGACATCAGTGAGTGAGTCAGACGATGATTATATACCAGAAAACGACAGTGATAGCGAGAGTACGAGTGATGAAAGCGAGATAGATAATTGCTCAAATCCCAGCCCTGTAGGCTCGCCATTGTTGCAGAGTCCCTGAGGACCTGCCTTCACCCTCTTGTCGGATCCATTTGCAGATCAAAGGCCACCTCCACTACCTACACTTCACCTGGACTTTCCCAACATACATCCTGCAGTGTATCAACGCCACGAGGAGCAACATATGAGTACTGTATATACCTTTTTATGTCTGTAAAGTCTATATTTATAGGAACAATGAAAGTTTAGTAAAGTATATATATCCCTGCACATATACTACTATAGGAAATGTATTTCAAATCATGCACAGTGTACCTCGTGGTCAACATGTACTTGAGAATATATAAAAGTAATATAAAATGAAAAACAGCGCACTTATGATAAACGATCACCCCCCACACACATGCATGAACTTCCGGGAATTCGGTTTGACGGAGGGAGAGCAGGGCGGCTGGGGGTGGGAGGCGCGGTAATGAAGGGGTTAATGAAAAACATTGGTTAGGTACTTCCATAATCTTGTTAACTCACCTATAATGGATCTCATCACAGCCAGTCAAAGTACTTGCCAAGTGCTGGTCAGATTCTGACAAAGAAATTGTTTATTCCTGTCCAAGCACCCTCTTCTGACCACCACAGTTGCTTCTTCCTAGTTTTGTTCCATATTTTTGGGTGGTTTTGGGAGCATTTCCTTGTCTTGCATATGAAGTAACATGCTGGACACTTGAGATTCACTTATCAGAGAGAGAGTTTCTTTTTTTGGATTGTGTTGCCCTTTTTGGGTGTCAGCAGAATGGCACTTGTCCCCATGGGCCATCCTTTTACAGTCCTTTTTCATTTCTTCTCTTAGTACTTCCCTTCTAGGAGCACCAATCTCTTTTTTGTGTTGTCCCCTTTTTCTTTTTGTTGTTAATGTAGTGGGGTGTAGGATGTTGCACCAGCCAGTCAGGGTAGTCCTGAGGAAACTGGAAAAGCTGGTGTTAAGGAGAGCTGGACCTCCTGTTTTCCAGTGGAACCCTTCAGGCCTGAACTGATCATCCCCATTGTTGACCCTTTTCTGGTGTGTCTTGGACACAGAGAGTAGGCCAGCATACTCTCCCAACACCTTTCTCTGTCTTGTGCACTACACTGCTCACACTAGACATACCACACACTGTACCCTACTGTGTCACAGGGGTTGATGCCAGCAAGGGTATCTGGCCAAAAACTTTGTCCCCCACTACCTAGTGGTGGACTTGAGGGGAGGCATGACACTTGCTCCATCAGTGAGGTTTTGGGGCTGGGATGGGGTGGGACTTGGATCTGTTTTAGAGAGTACAGAGCATTGCAGTTCCCAGGCTCCCACTTCCACTCAGTAGAGGGGGGCCTGAACCTGGGAGTGGTGCCTCAGGAGGCTGCCCATCATTGAGTGCATAATGGTGGGGCAGTTACAGTGACAAAGCGTGCTTGAAGGGTGTGCTGAGGCCACTTCCACAGCCACTGGCCATGGCTGGAGATTGGGGGGGGGGGGGGGGTCCATCTCCTTGCTTAACTCACTGACGTAACTTTGAAACCAAGCGCTGTAAAAAGCAAGCCTGAGAAGATCAATTCACCCATGGGGTTCAGAGTGGCATCTTGGAATGTTGGTAGCTTGAAGGGTACAGGGGGTAGGGAGGTGGTGGAAGCCTTGAGCAGGAGGCAGGTTGATGTCTACTGCTTGCGGGAATTTAGGTATAGGGGAGAGTCGGCAAGGATGATTCTTAGGAAGGATTGTAGGTAAAAGTTATTTTACAAGGGGGTTTTGGAAAGGTATGGTGTTGTGGGCATAGTTGTTGAAAAAAAGTAGGTGGAGTGTAATAGAAAGTAGTGATAGTGAATGAAAGGATTATAGCTCTGAAAATGTTGTTTGAAAAGCTCCTGGTCATAGTAATATTAGCATATGCTACACAGGTTGGTTTGGATGAGGACAGATTCTTGGATGATTTATTACGTGATTGGTGGTATGGGGGTTAATAAAACTGTAGTTTTGGGGGTGGAGATTTGAATTATCATATGGTTAGGCAGCTCAGGAATATGAAGGGGTGCACTGAAGATGTGCATATGGTATGAGGTATGCTGAAGGGGAAAGGATACTGGAATTTGGGGAGGCAGTGAACATGATTATGTGCAACATATGAGTTTGGGAGCAGTTGTACACAGATTGACTATTTCTTGGTCTAGAGGGCTGATAGGAAGTCTATTTATCTGTGTTTATTGCCAGACACCTTAATCCCATAAGGGGTGGCCACAAATAAATCACCTCCATGTCGCCCTGTCCCCCGCCATTTCATTGTCCTGCTCCCAGTTCACAACCCCCCTCTTTCATATACCTCTCCACTCCATCCCTCCATCTCATCGTTGGCCATCCCCTCCCTCTCCCCTCCTCCACCTCACTCGCATACACTCTCCTCATTAGTCTCTTGCTCTCCATCCTCTCCACATGACCAAATCACCTTAGTGTATTTCTCCTAATGCTTCCTGTCACATCCACATCCACACCACAATGCTCCTTCACTTTCTCATTTGTCAGTCTGTCACTCCATGTGATTCCACATACTCCTCTCAAATAACTCATTTCCACTGCTATCACTCTTGACTTCTGTCTCTCCAACAAGGTCCAAGCTTGACTTCCATATGTTAGAGTTGGTATCACAAAACTGTCATGTAGTAGTTTTTTCACTTCCATTCTCACTTCCCTGTGTCCTCACTGCTTTCAAGGAACCAGCAAATTTTCTTCCTTGTACCCTTTCAAGCACTTCACCCTCTAAACTTCCATCCTTATTCATCACACTACCCAAGTATTTAAACACACCCACATTTTCCATTTCCTCCTCATCCAACTTGCTGTACATTCACTGACTTCACTCCTATCAAAGACCATAACTTTACTCTTCCCGACATTCACCTTTAGATTCCGTTTCCGTTTCTAAAGAGAGACAGCATTGGCACGCGCTAAATGGAGATTAAGCGGTAGCATGTAGAACTATTTAGCAAGTATGACAGCGAAATTAAGCTGCACCTTGATGTAGTAAAAGAAAAACAAGAAACTTTGAAAAGATCCCATGAGTCTTTCCTCTCAAACAGGACACAGAATGACCTAGTAAAGGTTTTGATCATCTCAGAAAAATAATCTCAGAAGAAATTCAACAAAGCAAAATCTTCTCCATCCACATAGATGAAACAACTGATGTTTCACATACAGAACAGGTCTTTGTTATAAGATATGTGCATGACTTTAAGTTGAAAGAGCATTTTATGCAAGTGTGCAATGTGAAGGGTTGGAAAATGTGGTGATGTCTCTGCTTGAGAAAAACAGCCTGAACCTAGAAGACATGAGTGGTCAAGGATGTGTTGGGGGAGCAGATATGAGTGGATTATATGAGACTTCAATCAAGGCTCCAGGAACAGAGCCCAGAAGCATTATATGTACACTGCCATCCACATTGCCAAAATCCAGTCTCAGTGGAAAGTGCCAAATCAAGTGTTCAGTCTGTGACTTTTTTGAGTTTGGTAGAGAAGCTGTATGCTTTTGTTGCCAACTCTTCGAAATGACATGCTTCTTTTATGGAAATTCAGAGAGCAATGTACCCAGGTCAGCATCCACTTGAGCTTCAGAAGCTGTCAGACACAAGATGGGCTTGCAGGAAATCAGCCCTTAGGAGTCTGAGGAAGGTTATCCCAGTTGTGAAGCAGTTTTTAGAAGAAATGGCACAGAAAGATCCTCCTGATGCATCAGCAGAGAATGCTTTAATGTTACTGAAGAGCATTAGCTTTGAATTTTTTCTTTGATTTGAAACCACCACTCCAGTTTTTCAAGAGACTGCAAATGCATCTGAATCATTACAGCAGAAAGACCTTGATTTGGTAGGATCATACTGTAATAACTGAAATTAATCACTGTCCTGGCCAAGATTCGATCTCAGGCCCCCACACTTCATACGCGCGCACGTTACCACTGAGCCAAAGAGAGAATCCCCCCGTTGCCTTTAAGTAGCGCGGGCTTTTATACACCCCATTACATCTCTCTTTTTTCCCCTTGGTGATTAACCCTTTAACCGCGGGTCATCACTCTCGTGACGGTTGGGCACAGTGGATCAAACTGTGGGGCGTCACTTTGGTGATTCTGTGTTGTTTTGAATTCGCCCGGGCTTTCAAGTGGTGACTTGTATCATCTATCAGTACTGCCAGTGTCCAACAATAGTCAGAGCTGCTAATGTCATCAGTACTCCCATCCATTGTTGACAATTTAGCCATTTTCTCCCATTCTAGACTCCCCTCCCTACCTCCCCTCCATTACCCTCTTGTGTCGTCTGCTCAGCCGCTCTGCGCTACGCAAATTTTCCCCAGGTTTTTCCACTGATTTCATCCATTGAAATGAGCCCTATGCCCTATTCTTATACAAAATAATATATATTAAAAAAATAAGTTAATTGATAGTCCCATACACCTGGAATTGGCTAATTATCACTTGGCAACATCCAACCTGCACTCGTTCGCTAATTTCCCCTGCTTTTTTCCCCATGAAATATGCCGTATGACCTATTCTCGTAATATAAATATATATAAGAAAGGAAGGGAGAAGCCTGAGTGATATTTATATTCACCTGGAACTACCTAATTTATTATGTATTGTCTAGATTTCCTACGACTTATTTCATAGCATATACATTAGCAGCTGACATTTTCAACCCTTGGCTAACCAGATACGTACGTCATTCAGTTCACTGTCGTCCTTCAAGGTGGAATAACGTTGCAGTCACGCCCCTCCATTTCTGCCGCTTTTGTGCTCATTGTAAAGGCCCTGTGACCTCTACCCCTACTAAACATCATGTGGAAGCAGTAAAGGACTGTAGATATATATAAGTGTAATAAAGTACTAGAAATAATAAAGTGTGAGTGTGTATATGAATAAGAAGTGACAGAATAGCTGCGAACTAGCGCAAGTGGGAGGCTCGTATTTTACATTTCTTTCACAGTTTTTTTTTTTTTTTTAGTATGGATTCCAGACTACTTGGAAATCATTGAATAGTGTTTCTAGTGATAATATCAGGCAGTGGTATTCATATTACGGGATGTCGGGAAGTGTAAAGTGGAGACTTCGTTACCCAACTTCAGAAGTCTCCACAAGTCCTACGGTAGTTGACAAAGGCTCAACAAACATCCCAGGAGAAAGCTGAAGGTATGTGCCATAAGCATATGTTATTATAATATTCTAAGACTAATAACTGATTTTTGGCAAATATTTTTAAAAAGCCAGTCGGAGCGGAATATCCCCGCGGGACAGCCACAGCGCACCTCCGACAATCCAGCGGTTAAGGGGTTAATTTGGTGAGTTTGAAACACATAAGGTAACGTAAGCATCGGAGGCCACCATGGGGAGGCTACGCACCACACCGAAACAACCCATCCCCAGGATGTAAGGACAGGGATGCTGTCAGCTAACCAAGGAACAACATCAAATTGCCATCCAAGCTTCCTTATATCCCACTCCTCTGCCAACCAATGTAATAACTGAAGTGAAACTTATCAAATTAATCACTGTCCTGGCCGAGATTCGATCTCAGGCCTCCGCGCTTCATACGCACACACGTTACCACTGAGCCAAGGAGAGGATCCCCACTTTGCTTGTAAGCAACACGGGCGTTTATACACCCCATTACGCTACACAATTGTAGGTGGAGTGCTGCAGAATTTAAGAACCCTAAGAAATGAAAAGAAGTTCCAAGAGGTTTTTAGATGTGCAAAAGAAAAAGCTGAATCCATGGGCATAGACCTCCCATCTGTGATCCCTGGACAAGATAGGAGAAGGAAAATCCCTGAACAATACAAGTATAGTGCCACCTCTGCCACTGAAGACCAGTAATTTCAAAGTGTGGATGACTACTACCGTGTAAAAGTGCTTACATGTTTTTAGAGACAAGTACTTAAGAGCTACAAAGGATATTTAAAGATGGAAAAAACACAACTTGGGATATCCTTAATACCTTTCACTGCCTGACAGATCAAGATAACTGGAAGGAAACTGTGGAAGAGCAGACACTAAAGTCAGTGCAAAAATTATGTCAGTTCTGCAAGGGGGAAGAGGATTTCAAGTTACGGTCCCAGATGAAGATCTACTTGTCATTCTCTTGCCCTCCAGAAAACACTGTAGCTACAATGCTTAACACAGTGAAGGAAAACAATATCCAGGAGATATTCCCAAATTTGTTTGAGCTGTTGAAAACTTACACCATACTGCCTGTCACAGCTGCAACAGTGGAAAGGTCTTTCTCCAAACTCAAACTGGTGAAGACAAAGATGCGCAGTCTGTGCAGTGAGGAGAGGTTGTCTGACCTCTTACTGTTGGCAGTAAGAAAGGACATCAAAATCAAGTACAGTGAGGTTTTCGATATATTCAGAGACATTGCCCACTGAAAGCTTCTGTGAAATATAATCCATTTAAAATGTGAAAATAATGAAGTTTGCATTGAAGTAATTGAGTGATTATTTTCTGTAGTCTATATACGCTGTAATTTTTTTTCTCAACTAAATCCACATATTTTTGTGGCGCTCACCATCCACTCACTTGATGTAGTGCTGCTCTCGGGTGTCTGCCCTTTCCTCTCCTCCATCCTTCTTTCCTTCAATCCTCTTCTGTCTCTCTTTCCTTCATTCTTTCCTTGTTCTTCTGCCTACGGGTGACTTTACACTCCCTCTTCTTTCTTTCCTTCATTCTTTCCTTGTTCTTCTGCCTGTGAGTGACTCTACACTGAGTGACAAGCCAGATGGTTTCCTGTACACCAGGAAACCATTTACTATGCTGGGTGGTAACCACATGACCAAATTTTGATGCCTGTTGGTTTAGTGGGTATTATGGCACTCCAGTCGGTTTGAGCCGGTGAAGGTTTATATCCAAGGGATGGTTGGGGTTTATTGCTCACGTAATGCCACTCAGAGGTGAGTGAGGCTGGTCATTCTCATCTTAAATGTCAGGACCAATTTGCCTAGCCCCGGGCTCCTACGCTTCTCTGTGGGGCGACATAGGATTGGATGATGGATGGATGAACACTTTATTGATGTATGTTTGTTTGATGGCATTCATTTAAAGAAAAATATCTTGAGTGTAGTATTGTTGCATAGTTTGAATGAATTTGAAAGAATTTTAACTGCGTGTAGATTTAATTCATTCAACAGTAGCTAGGTGCCCTTTTTAACTTTGAGCACCTTCCCTAAACCAGTCCTCTGCACAGCCCTGGAAAAGGGTGATAACAGAGAAATACTTGGCTGACAAGCATAGATAGGGAAAAACCTGAGTCTCAGAGAATTTTACTGGATAGCCTAAATAGTGCTCGAAGGAAGAGTATGGCATCTAAGGTGGTAAATCAGATGAAGTCTCAGAGAATTTTACTGGATAGCCTAAATAGTGCTTGAAGGAAGAGTATGGCATCTAAGGTGGTAAATCAGATGAAGAGGAAAAACAGGGATATCGTGGGTGAGCAGTGTGTGAAGAATGAAGGAAAGGTAGAGGTGGACAGTGAGAATGTTAAAGACACCTGGAGAGAACTTATAACCATGCTACTGAATGAAGAGCTTGACTGTAGAATGTGAATATTGATGAGATACAGTTTGGGTTTATGTCAGGCAAAGGGACCACTGCTGCCATATTCATAGTCCAACAGCTTCAGGAAAAAGATACAGTCATACCTTAGTTTAACGATGCAATTGGTTAAGTAAAAACCCATGGAATGATTATTGCTTCCTTGGCCGGGAGCCATCTGAGTGTGCCTTGCGCGTTATGGAGGTTATTCTCTCGGGCATGGAAGCATACATTCCTTTCTCATATCCTCTGACTAATGCAAGAAAGCCTTGGTTTAATCACGCTTGTTCTAATGCTGTCCGCAACAAAGAGAGGGCCTATAAGAGGTACCGGAGCCAACCCACCCCTGAATCACCCCTTTTATATATTTCTGCCCGGAATCGTGCTAAGTCTGTGCTTCGCTCTGCTAAAAACAATGTCATCCTTGCTAAATATTCCCAACTCTCCAACTCGAATTCTTCTCGCTCCTTCTGGCACCTTGCCAAAAACCTTTCTAACAACTTTACCTCATCATCCTTCCCTCCTCTTTTCTACTCTGATGGCTCTGTAGCTATTTCTTCTACTGATAAAGCAGATCTCTTCGCTCAGACTTTCTCCTCCAATTCCACCTTAGACGATTCCGGTGCTATTCCTCCATCACTTCCGCCCTCTGACTTCCTCTTGACTGACATTAAAATTTCTTCAGCTGATGTGTTTTCTGCCATCACTGGCCTCAATACTAAAAAGGCATATGGTCCTGATGGAGTCCCTCCTGTTGTCCTCAAAAACTGTGTTTCTGTGCTTACACCCTGCCTAGGTAAACTCTTTCGCCGTTGTCTCTCAACTTGTACCTTTCCTTCTTGCTGGAAGTTTGCTCTCATTCAGCCAGTCCCAAAGAAGGGTGACCATTCCCAACCCTCTAACTATCGTCCAATTGCTTTAACATCCTGTGTCTCAAAAGTTTCGAGTCAATTCTTAACTGAAAAATTTTAAAGCATCTTTCCTGTCACAACCTTCTTTCCGATCGTCAGTATGGGTTCCGTCAGGGACGCTCCACTGGCGATCTTCTCACCTACCTTCCAGACTCTTGGTCATCCTCCTTTTGGAACTTTGGCGAAAGCTTTGTCATTGCACTTGACATCTCAAAGGCTTTCGATCGAGTCTGGCATAAATCTTTAATTTCCAAACTGCCCTCCTACGGTTTCTATCCTTCTATCTGTGCCTTCATCTCTAGCTTCCTTTCTGGTCGTTCTATAGCCGCTGTTGTAGACGGTCATCGTTCCTCTCCTAGACCTATCAACAGTGGTGTTCCTCAGGGCTCTGTCCTATCACGTACTCTCTTCCTTTTATTCATCAATGACCTCCTAAGCTGTACATCTAACCCTATCCACTCACATGCTGATGATTCCACCCTTCACCTTTCCATTCGGTTCCTGCAACGTCCATCTCAGCAGTTACTTCAACAAAAAAGGGATGAGGCTATGGCACACCTAATGTCTGACTTGGCTCGTATCTCTGATTGGGGTAAAAATAATCTTGTTATTTTTAATGCATCAAAAACTCAGTTCTTACACTTATCAACCCGACAAAATCTTCCTCAGGATTACCCACTAATGTTTAATAATGAACAGTTATGTCCTGCATCATCCTTGAACATGCTTGGGGTTTCATTCTCTCGGGATGTGTCTTGGAAAGAACATATTACATCTCTTGTGAAATCTGCTTCCAAGAGATTAGGTGTGCTAAGCCGATTCTGAACTTTCTTTACCCCTGCACAGTTGTTGACCTTGTACACGGGTTTTATTCGCCCGTGTATGGAGTACAACTCTCATGTGTGAGGAGGCTCCCCACATGCAGCTCTTCTCAATAGGGTGGAGTCAAAGGCTTTTCGTCTCATTAACTCTCCTCCTCTTACTGATTCCCTTCAACCTTTGTCTCTTCGCCGCACTGTTGCATCTTTATCTCTCTTCTATCGCTACTTCAATGGTCACTGTTCCTCTGAACTGTCTGCTTGCATCCCTCCACCTCTACGACGGGCACATAGTACCCGTCTAGCAACAGACTCTCATCCTTTTCTGTCCAGCTCTCTAATGCAAGAGTTAACCGTTACTCCCAGTCCTTCATTTATGCAACTGGTCAACTCTGGAACTGTCTTCCTCTGTCTGTATTTCCTACTTCCTATGATCTCCAGTCTTTCAAACGCAGTGTGTCCAGGTATCTCGAATTGAACGGATCTTGAATTTGGCTCTCTTTTGTATTGTTTTTGCTTTTTCTTGGAAGGAACAGTATGCAGGCCTGTGGCCTTTGGTTCCTTCTTCCTTGCTTAAAAAAAAAATAAATAAAATAAAAAATAAAATCTTGGAGAAGATTTAACATGTACTGTATAGGGATGCGTTTTTGAGCCTTGGGTTTCCCCCCAACCAAGTCCTAAACCCACGCAAATGAGTCGAAAAACAAGTTTCTACTAAACCTAAACCCCCAAATATCTTTCAAACAATCTAAATTAAGCATAAAAGCAGGTTATAACTCACCTAAACCCAAAAATAAAATCTGAAAATCATAAAAATGTCTGGAAAAATCAAACTTAGTAAACTGTACCCCAAAATGACAGTCTTCTTCCCACCTATAACTAAAACACATTAGTCTAAGCCTAAAAACAGTTTATAAATGAACGTAAACACAAAATTTAAGTCTAAAATATCAACAAAATCAGTTTTAAAAAAAATTGTTATACTGGGGTTTGGCCATCATTTGGCAGGGTAGGGTGGTATTTCTACCCCCATTGCAATGTCGGGATATCGTATCTCCAGGTCTGCCTGTACAGGAAAGAAAAGAGAGTTGTACTTAGTTTTTATTGTTTTGGAGAAAACCTTTGACAGAGTTTTAAGGGAGGTGGTGAAGTGGGCATTGAGAAAGCTTGGGATTGAAGAGTGGCTGTCTTTATGGCTATCCACCCATCATCCACTCAGTGTAGTGCAACTCCACTCCTGGGTGACTTTACATTAAATGACAAGCCAAATGATTTCCTGTAAGCCAGGAAATCATTTAATATGCCGGGTGGTAACCATATGACCAGCCAGTATACGTGTTCCCTACATGACAAAAAGTAGGTTGACGGAGGGATAGTGCTCCACCCCAGAAAACAACTAACTAAAAAGACAAACAAAATGCTATGGACCAGGACTGAGAAACAGGTGATGACCAAGGACCAGACAAAGTACATGGTACAGATTTCAATGTGGAACGTGAGGGGTGCGAATGACGAGGTGAAAGAGAGAGAGAGATTGTCCAGGTGTTTGAGGATGTGAAAGTGGACATACGTGGACTGGTTGAGACCACATGGAGAGGTGAGAGTGTGAGAGAGTGTGAATATGGTTTGGGTATATATGCGGGAGTAGGTGAGAATGAGTGGGCAAAGGGGGGTGTATGTATTGCTCTGTGCAAGAGATGGAAAGATAATATAAGAGAGTATGGATCAGTTGGTTCAAGGATTTTGTGGGTAAGATTGAAAGTAGGAATACAAAATTGAGCGACTGTGTGTGTGTATATGTGCCAACAGAGAACCATGTGAGCAGAGTGAAAGAAGAGTTCTGAGCAACTGGGGAAATATGCATGGAAAAGTCTGAGAGGAGTGAGAGAGTGTTTTTGATTGGAGATACAGTAGTAGGGAATGTGAAGATGGATGGAGTAGTTGGTGGGTGGGGTGTGCCTGCAGAAGTGGATGAAAATGATGCTGTAGTGCTGTAGTGGACATTTGTGCAGGGAGGGAGATGGTGATAGCCAATACCATCTAGCACAGAATGATCCACAGGTATGCATGGTGAATGATGATGAGGGGGAGTGGTGAACCGAATGAATGGAAAGCAGTGACTGATCATGTGTGTGTGGATGAGAGGATGAGAAGATATGTGTTGGATGTGAGAGTATACAGAGATTGGAAGAGTAGATTGTCTGACCACCACTTGGTGGTGGTGAAAGTCAAGGTACAAATGCAGTGGATAAATAGAAGTGAAGGGCCGGAGGAAGCTTTCCACATAAAAAGGGTAGGAAGGGTACAAGAGGATGAACAGAATATAAGAGAGAAATGAAGGAGCAATTGCTAAATATAATTTGGAGCAGATGGAGGAGGTGGAAGGCATGTGCAAGGTATTCACAGAGGAAATTTGTCCAGCATGTAAGGTGGTGTGTGGGGTGAAGATGAAAGAGGGTGCAAAGAACAGCATGGTGGAATGAAGAGGTGAGACAAGCTGTGGTATATAGTGAGTGGATGAGAAGCAGAGGCATGGAGAAAGTTGAGAGACGGAATAGAGAGTTATATGTAGAGAAGATGAGAAAGGTGAAGAGATTAGTAAGAGAGTAAGAAGAGAGTGTATGAGGAGTTGGAAGGAATTTGAGTGTAAAGCGGAAGGAATGTAAGAAAATGTTCTGGAAGCAGGTAAAGAGAGTTAGATGGGGTGATAAAGAAGGTGGTAGGGAAGTGAAGGATAAAAATGGCAGAATGCTGGAGGAGAAGGGGGGAAAAGTGAGCAGATGGAGATAACACTTTGAGGAATTGGTGAACACAGAATGAACAAAACACAAGTTGAACCCTTAACCGCCAGCTGATGTGTATGGATGTCACGATTCAGGGCGCAGAGCGCCGTCGGCTGACGTGATATACCACACTCACCTTCCCGCCACCCTTTGAACGTGCGGCCATTTTCTATGATACCCAGTGGGTAGGTAGGACTGCCAGGTACTCCACGGATGCGCGGCTCAGTCTATACACGGCACTGGTAGAGTACAGAGTGTTTTTTTTCCCCCCCCCAATCTTCCTTGCCCAATCCCGTCCCTCCATGCGCATGGCCGATTGCATCATCAACCCTCATGAAAGTTGTGCCCTTACCGCCAGGGAAAGGGTTCAGTGACTGAGCAGGTGTGTGGGAAATAGTAAATAGTAAACAGGTATGCACAAGTGTTTTTTTCATACATAAGTGAAATGTAAGTTAATATAAGGTATATCTAGTAAGTGTTATAACTGTTTTATAATAAGTTTTACAAGTGCATTGCAATAAGTGTTACTGTTTATGGTTGTTTGTGAAACAGCGATTGGAAATACCTGTACCTTGCGTAATGCTCTCTGGTACAATGAAAGAAAACCAAAAGTGCATGGGAGAGTAAGAAAATTACCTGGTTGGCTGTAACTAAATTTTTTCCCTCGTTACTCAGAAAATAATGTTGAATATGTGAGCATTAGCATATTTGTGATGGGAAGTACAAAAAATGTAAGTTGAGAATAACATTAGTAATACAGTAATCTCTCTACTTTCCGGACGACCACTATCCAGCTACATCACTGTTCGGACATTGTAGGCTGATGTTTGAAACCCAAAAATGCCAAAAAATTGGAAAAAAAAGAAAAGAAAGAAAAAATACTATTTTCTTTCGACCTGTAAGTTTGAATTTGGCATGCGGCGCCGAACGGCCTTGTTTGCGTTCACATTCCCACTGTCTCCCCCTCCGCCACTCCAACATTTGTCTCTGAACTGCCGCGAGTTTTTGTTTAAACAATCATAATTCAGAGTGCTAAGGATTAAGTGCAGTTCAACACTGGGTTACTGTACATGCTACAAGACCATTTTCACCTCTGTCAGAGCTTTAGAGATGGGGTAAACAGCCACCACAGACATGTAAGTACACTGTCAGCTGCCAATTATTTTCCATAAGCACTTCTAAATCCTCATTCTCTGGTTACATTTAATTTACTTCATGCTTTGTGTCCCATATTTGAGTGCACAGGCTGTGAAAGAGGTGATTTTTCTCAGTGATTACCATGTCTTCTACATACATTCAGTATCTAGTCAGCTAGCTGGTGAACATTTTTGCCCTACACACCTCTAAATCATAATTTTTCTGGTTACATTTTATTTACTTCATGCTTTGTGTCCCACATTTGAGTGCACAGGCTGTGAAAGAGGTGATTTTCTCAGTGATTATCATGTCTCTTACATACATTCACTATCTAGTCAACTGGTGAAAATTTTTGCCCTACACACCTCTAAATCATAATTTTTCTGGTTACCTTTTATTTACTTCATGCTTTGTGTCCCATATTTGAGTGCACAGGCTGTGAAAGAGGTGATTTTCTCAGCGATTACCATGTCTCTTGCATACGTTCACTGTCTAGTCAACTGGTGAACATTTTTTCCCTACTCACCTCTGAATCATAATTTTCTGGTAACAGTTTATTTATTTCATGCTTTGTATCCCATATTTTAGTGCATAAGATGTGAGAAAGGGTGATTTTCGTAGTGACTGTCATGTCCAATACTTACTTACACTATGCTGTCAACTTGTGAACGCCTCTGCCTTACTCTCCTCAAAATCATTATTATTTGGTTAAAATTCAATTAATTCATGCTTTGCGTCGATTATTTATGTGAATGGGGTCTTAAATAAGTGCTATGCATGTCCAGTAGGGAGGTAGGTAGGTGGTTTTCTGATTTAGCTTAGGTTAGGTAAGGTTAGGGTCAGGAATGACTGGTACTGGAGCTTCAGGACCACTATCCGGACAAGACTATTTTCCGGTCATGCCTTTGGCTCTATTATAACGGATAGTGGGAGGATTACTGTATTTTCACGTTGCCCCTGATCAGTACAAAATGGTCACAATTTCTGTACAAGTAATTACCTCATACTCACCCATACTGTGTGAAACAGCCAGAGCATTTACTTCTCAAAGTGCAATTACTCATAATTGTGATGTCAAGTGCTAATATATGTGCCGTAGTAGAGGGAAATTATTATAACTGAAGCAAGAAGCGAGTAAAAAAAATAAAGAGCTATTCTTTTCCCATACATCTACGGGGCATAGTGGCACTCTAAAATGGGTGGAAAACCCAATGGGGAGGCACATGGAAAGGGTGATGACTCATCCTTATGACAGTGAGTAAAGAAAAGTCGAAAAAATGATTGGAGTATTCCGAGAGGTCGGGCAGTGTTACAGCCACCACACTGGTCAGTGCTGCCAATGTTAGCCAGCGAGTCCAAGACCACTGGCAGTGGCACACAACCGGATTAGCCCGCCAAAGCACGGAAAACCAGTCATCTTTAACTTAATCTTACTCATCGACGGACCACCTGGAGACCTCAGGATATTTCATTTGAAAGAGGAAGAGTTGATGAACCTTATGAGATTTTATTTGCTTCTTTAGCTCTCATAGTTTGGCATATATTAGGGTTTGAAGTAAGGGTATGTTTGCCAAAATCTCGGAAATCCCCCGTAAGGAGGAGTGGGCGACGGCCAGGAGGCCCCAGCGGCTGGGGGTTAAGTGGCTGGGGAATGGCTGGGAGAAGGAGAGAGATAAGGGAGGAAGAGATCAGTAAAATGGAAGTAGTGGATGCAGTGAAGGAATGAAAGTAACACGAGTTTAAGTGACTGGGGAATAGCTGGGAGAAGGTGGGAGATGAGAAGGGAGGAAGAGATCAGTAGAATGAAAGTATTGGAAGTAATGAAGGAGGTCAGAATAGAGAAAGCCCCAGGAATTGATGGAGTGTGCGATGAACTGCTAAAGCATGGGGGAGAGATAGCAGTACAATGGATATTTAAGATGTGCAGATTGGCCTGGGAAGGAGGTAGAGTCCTGGAGGATTGGAATTCAAGTATAATTATTCCCCTGTACAATGGAAAATGGGATAAAAAAGTGTGT
The DNA here is from genome assembly GCA_018397915.1 of Birgus latro. Taxonomy (NCBI): domain Eukaryota; kingdom Metazoa; phylum Arthropoda; class Malacostraca; order Decapoda; family Coenobitidae; genus Birgus; species Birgus latro. The sequence continues at coordinate 19,788 of JAGKTI010010107.1, forward strand.
GGTAATCATAGGGGCTTTTGTTTTCTTAGTATAATAGGAAAAGTATATGGTGGGGTACTTATTGGCAGAGTTAAGGAAATGACAGAGGAATTAATTGAAGAATAGGGAGATTTAAGTAAGGGAAGAGGTTGTATAGATCTGATATTCATCCTAATGTCTTTAGTGGAAAAGTTTCTGGAGAAGGGAAAGAAGTTGTATGCTGCCTTCATGGGTTTGGAGAAAGCATATGACTGAATGGATTGACAAAGAATGTTAAAAAATTAAGAATATATGGAGTAAATGGGAAGCTGTTAAATGCTGTGAAAAGTATGTATGAGGGTGCTAGGGCTGCAGTGCATGTGGATGGTGAACTGAGTGAATTTTCTACCTGAATGTTGGTTTGAAACATGGATGTGTCATGTCTCCATGGCTGTTCAGCCTGTATATGGATGGAGTTATTAAAGAGATACAAGTTAGGTCAGTGGATGTTGAATTGGCCCTAATGAGTGAGGGCAGCATTTGGAAACTAACTGTTCTATTGTTTGCAGATGATACTGTATTGTCAAGTGAAAATGAAGGGGAACTGCAAGAGTTTGTAAATGAGTTTGGAAGAGTGTGTAAGAATCAGAATCTAAAAGGGGAGTGTACAGAAAAGTAAAGTTGTGGTCTTCAAGGGAAATGAAGTCACTGAATGCACAGTGAGGCTGGATGGTGAGGAAATGGAAAATGTGAGTGTAATTAAGTACTTGTGTAGTGTGATGAGTCAGGATGGAAGTTTAGAAAATGAAGTGCTTGAAAGGGTTGAACAGGGAAGAAAAGTTAGCTGGTTGTTTGAAAGCAATGATAAGGAATAGGGAAGTGAGTATGGAAGTATAAAAGTCATTGCATGGTAGTACAGTATTGTGATACCAGTTCTGATATGGAAGAGAAACTTTGACATTGATGGAAGGACACAAATCAAGAGTGAGAGCAGTGGAAATGAGTTATTTGAAAGGAGCATGTGGAGTTACATGGAGACCCCGACTGACAAATGAGGAAGTGACGTAGCATTGTGGTGTGGAAGTGGATGTGATAGAAAATGTTAGGAAAAATACATTGAGGTGGTTCAGCTATGTGGAGAGGATGGAGAGTGAGAGACTGACAAGGAGAGTGTATGTGAGTGATGTGGAGGGGGGAAGAGGAAGGAGGAAGCTGAGGCTGATGGAGGGATGGAGTGGAGGGGTATATGAGAGGTGGGGGGTGAGCTGCGGGGAGGCAGCGAAATGACATTGGGCAGGGCAACATGGAGGCAATTTGTTTGTGGCCATCCTTTACAGAATTGAGGTGTCTAGCTATAGATGGATGGATAGATACCATGTGAGTGCTCACATCCAGGTGACAGTGAATGGAGATTTGAGTGATGAGTTTTCCATGGATAATGACATGCATCAGAAGTCAGTCTTGAGACCCTTATTGTTTGTCATGGTGCCTGAAGCTTTCTCACCTGACTTCAGAAATGGACATCCATGGGAGATGCTGTATGCTGATGATCTCGTGTTGACTGCAGAGCATGGAAGAGAGGCAGAGGAAAGATATAGGAAATGTAGGAAAAGAATGGGGCACAATGGTGTGAGGGGAAATGTGGATAAACAAAAGCAGTGATATCAAGGGCTGGTGGCAGTATTGTCAAAGTAGAGGAAGTGTGGCCATGTATGGTTTGCCACAAGGGTGTGGGGAGTAACTCCATCTTAGTAGGCTGTGAAATAACCTTTGTAGAGGTTGGGTGTGCTCAGTATCAGCTTCACAAGATTAACTGTCCTAAACCAACTTAGTTACTCACTTTGCAGTGAAGCCTTGTTTGCCTGTATAGAGTACACCTCTTGTGTCGGGGGCTTACTACATTAAGCACTTCTAAACAAGGCAGAGTCAGATACCTTTGTCTCATCAGTGCCCATCAGATTATCATCTCAGTGGTGTTGCATCCCTTTTTTGTTTATCTGTCTGTCTATTGCCAGACACCTCAATCCCATAAGGGGTGGCCACAAACAAATCGCCTCCATGTCGCTCAGTCCCCTGCCATTTCACTACTATTATTATAACTCGTTTCTGAACTCTTTTTAGACCCCATTTCTATTCAGCTCCTTAATGCAGAAGATAAGCAGTACTCATAGTCTTTCATATAGGTAGTTAGTTAACTCTGGAATCATCTTCCATAGTCTGCCTTTCCCTCTGCTTATGACCTCCAGCTTTTGCTCTTATTGCTTAACCACAGTCAGTCAGGGCCAGCAAAACACAGGTAAACAAAACACAGAAACGATACAGAACTTGTACTTTGTAAAGAACTGGTATCCCCTTGAAGTAGACAGTGCCACAATAGGGTTCGAGAAGGGTCACTTCTTATGGCAGGAGGCAGGGAAATTTGAGCTTTTATTCTAAACGAATCTTGATTTTCGTTTTCTTTGTCCAGTTGGTTTTGAAATGAGATTAACCCCTAAAGACTGCAGTTCTCCCACCCTGTCTGGCCCGTGAACCGCATTAGGGTCTGATTTTTCAACTTTCACCAAGGTAAATTTTGGTATTCTAGATTTCAAGAGCCAGATTTTACACACCAGAAAATGTATATTCCACTCTCATTTGTCTGATGGTTACCGCATTATCAACCGTCAAAGAATATCAGAAATAAAAATTGTTACATCTCATGTACAGAGAGAGAGAAAAAATTGCACCAAAGTAAATTTTGGTCTTACAGATTTGAAGAGCTTGATTTTACACACCAGAAAATGTATATTTCACACTCATATGTCTAATGGTTACTGCGCTGTCAACCATCAAAAAGTAAAATAGTCACCCCTCGCTATGAGCAAGACTTGGACAAAATAAAGGGGAATAGGGATAGGGAGGTGGAGGGAGTGTGGGGGAGGGCATCAGGAGGGGGGGAAAGGGAAGGAATATGCCTCCCACACACAGCCAATATGGTCTAGAAGGGGTATGAGGGGTACAGTAGTTTGGGTGGGAGGGGATACAGAGGGCAGGATCCAATGGGACAGAAGGAGGTGGAGAGATGGTGCGGGGGGGGGGCCTCCCCACACCTGGGGAGAGGGCCAGATCATGCCTCCTACCACCCGATCTCTTAGTTTCCATTGGCTAGGTACCATTTACGTCATCAAAGAGGTAGGGCTTCCACTCGCAGGTTTTTGGTAGCCATACTGAAGTCGCCTGCAATAGATCCCGATGCACAAAATATGGCTGTGGCCGATCACCTGCAGTAGGTCTTTTAGGGGTTAAGTGATGAATGTGGTCAGCCTGAGGGTCTTTCTTTTTTTCATTAAGAAAAAAGTGCTAATCTGTACAATAATAATAATAATAATAAATGCAGCACAAATGCCTAGCCAGCCAAAACTAGGCATTTCACAAATTAATTGCTTCCTTTCTCTTTATGAATTCCCCTATTACACTATGAGTACTTGCTCCTTTGTGGGACAGTTTTTTGATGCATGCATGTAGATCAAGAGTAAGTCTTCATGCTGTGTACATTACTAATGTGTATACATTACTAATGTGTATTAGATGCACTGCCTTCATGCAGTTTTTAGACATCTGGTGCTTTACTGTTACAGCACTCAACTGAATGTGACCCATAAGGGTCTCATTCCAAGGGATGTGGTTGGGATTTCTTGCTCATGTATTGTCACTAAGGGACAAGCACCATGTCACTCACCTTATTTGTCAGGGCTGAGTCACAGTCCTGGGGTGCTACACTCCTGATGGAACAATACAGTAATCCCTCATTTATCCGGACATAACAGTGCCAAAAGCATGTCCAGGTAGTGACAACATCCAGATAATGAACACTATTCCCCTACCATACCCAGACCCTACCTATACCCACCCTCCAACCTATACCTAACCTATTTGTACAGTACCTGTGCTTAATTTGGCAGTGTTTTCCTGTCTATCTATCCATCTATCTAATGCCAGACGCCTTAATCCCGTATAGGGTGGCCACAAACAAATCACCTCCATGTCGCTGACCCCCACTATTTCACTGCCCTTCTTCCAGCTCACACCCCCCTCTCTCATATACCTCTCCACTCCATCCCTCCATCTCCTCCTCGGCCTCCTCCTCCCTATCCCCCTCTCCACCTCACTCACATACACTTTCCTCGTCAGTCTCTCACTCTCCATCCTCTCCATATGCCCAAACCACCTTAATGTGTTTCTCCTAACACTTCCTATCAAATCCACATCCGCACCACAATGCTCCTTCACGTCCTCATTTGTCAGTCTGTCTTTCCATGTGACTGCACATGCTCCTCTCAAATAACTCATTTCCACTGCTCTCACTCTTGACTTCTGTCCCTTAAACAGGGTCCAAGCTTCACTTCCATATGTTAGAGTTGGTATCACACTACTGTCATGTAGCAGCTTTTTCACTTCCATGCTCACTTCCCTGTTTCTCATCACTGCTTTCAAGGAACCAGCAACCTTTCTTCCCAGCTGCATGCTTTCAAGCACTTCACCCTCCAAACTTTGATCCTTACTCATCACGGTACCCAAATACAGTACTTAACCCGCCGAGTCCCACCGACGTACGATGCACATCGCTACTTTTTTCTGCGGACAGACCCACCGACGTGCATCGTACGTCACTCAATTGCAAGGCCCATTGGGTGCACATTTTTCAACATTCACGGGTGACTTTTGGTATGCATATGTGGGAGACCTTCCTCTACCTGCTGTCAAGCAGGGATACTGCCTGGCCCCACCTAACCCCCCTCTCCCCCACACTGAGCAATTCACCTGTTAGCAGTAACCTGGCCAGTAAAGGTATGTTGTCCCACAGTCTCTCCAATGACAAAATTCACAGTGAAAGTGATTCCTGAGGTGGAGGACAATGAAACAAAGAAGCTAGAGGTAAAAACAAACAGAAGTGATGAGGTGCTAATGTCGTAAAGGAAGGTGCCATATACTGGGGTTTTGGGTGAGTGAACAGTGCTTTATTCACCTATATTATTGTGTGAAAACCAAAATAGACTTGTACTACATATAAATTGGTACCAAATAAATAAATATATACATAATTTAAAGTGGCTTGAAATAGTTAACCCTTCCATAGTTCGTTTTCTTTACCCAGGTACCCTGAAAAAGAAGGAAAACATAAGGCTGAATGACACCTGTATCAAGCTCAGGAGGGCGATTACTCTATGAATTTTTGATGTTTCTCACCAAAAGTGGACGTTTGAGCCAAAAAACAAAAGGTCGAAAATCGGTCGGGGTCTGGGGGTAGGCTGGGTAAAAAAACGGTCAGGACTGGGTGGGTTAAATGCACTCACATTCTCCATATCCTCCCCATCCAATCTCACTGTACATTCACTGACTTCACTTCATTTGAAGACCATCACTTTACTCTTCCCTACATTCACCTTTAGATTCCATTTCTTACACACTCCCCCAAACTCATCTACCAAGCCTTGCAGCTCCCCTTCGTCTTCACTCAGCAACACAGTATCATCTGTTTTCCAGTCATTCAGGCATATTTAGACATCAAAACACACACAGTAATATCCAAAGTAATGGTAAACACCAAGAAAACCATGCAGAAAAAACAGTGAAAACCAAAAAACACCCTATCTATACACACTGCTGTATGTACAGTGCCCTTCCAAAAATTTTTGGCAGTGTTTTCCAGTCATTCTGCCATATTTTGACAGAAACTCACATAAGATTAACCAAAATAATTTTCATCCATCCATCCTTCCATCAACCAATCCTACACTGCCCCATGAGGAGTGGAGGAGCCCGGGGCTAGACAAGTTGGTCCTGACATTTAAGTTGAGAGTGACCAGCCTCACTCATCCCTGAGTGGCATTACGTGAGGAATAAATCTCAACCGTCCTTTGGATGTAAACCTACACAGGCTCAGTTGGACTGGAGCACCTTTATTACCCATTAAACCACCAGGCACCATAATTTGGTTATATGGTTACCACCCAGCATAGTAAATGGTTTCCTGGTGTACAGGAAACCTTGGCTTGTCACTCAGTGTAGAGTTACCCATAGGCAGAAGGAAGAGGAAAGAATGAAGGAAAGAAAGACAGAAAAGGAGGGAAGGAAAAGGAAAGGGCAGACACCCAAAGGAGCACTACATCGAGTGAGTGGATGGTGAGTGCCTCCACCTACCACAAAGAAAACCATGCAAAAAAAAAAAAAACTGAAAATATTAAAAAAAAAAATACCCATACACTACTGTATGTATAGTACCCTCTCCTATTTTTGGCACTGTTTTCAGGTCAATCTGCCATATTTAGACATCAAAACACACATAGGAATATCCAAAGTAATGCTAAACACTAAGAAAACCATGGGAAAAAAAAAATGGAAACCCCCCAGAAACAACCTACGTATACACTACTGTATGTATAGTACCCCTCCTAATTTTGGCACTGTTTTCCGGTCATTCTGCCATATTGAGTACAGAACTGCAGTGAGAATAAAGTGTTCTGGAGTAAAACTTACCTTCATGTAACTTCCCACCATCATAGTGCAAAATTTAGCCAGCACCTGCCAAGAGTTAAGCATATATCTAGATGCAGAATTTTACGAGCTTCCTTGTGGATTTTGTGGAATTTTGATACGACCAATACTAGTCAAATAAATTGCAAAAAACTTTAAAAACTCAAGAGTCAGTGTTGTTACCATGGAGGAGGGTGGGGACTGAGGGAGTGAGAGGGGAACCGGGAGGGCATGGAGGAGGGACGGGAGGGGGGGATAAGTGAGGCTGTGGGCAGGATTCTCCCCCTTCTGTCACGAGGCAGACAGGCACTTTTATCATACATTTACTTATGGCCTACGGTCTGTTAGACGCCAAACAGCCATGTGGAAACACAACTTGCTGTGACTGGGGAACTTTCGACTTTCGGTAGAGAGGTGGATGGCTGCTGTCACCAAACATGTACTTGTGGCTTGCAGTCTGTGTTACAATCTCAAGAGCAGTTAGGAAAGACAGCCCGGTGGCCGTGCAATATTGGACATTGGGTGGGGATGTGTACGGAGATTTTGACACAGTGTTCTACTGGAGAGTTATGGATCAGAAATTGAGAAAGTGGTACCGACGGAGAGAAGGAGAGAAGAGAGCATAAAAAACAATGAAAAAAGTTTGAAAGTGGCATATACAAACATTGATGGATTAATATCAGCAAGGTTAGAAATAAATGATTTTTTGAGGGCACACGAACCTGATGTTATGTGCGTTGTAAAGAAGATATTGATATTCATATGGGAGATGGGAAATACAAATTATGGAGAAGAGACAGAAAGGAAAAAACGGGAGGAGGAGTGATGATAGCAGTGAAGGACAACATAAATGTAGATACTGTGGAAATGGGAGAGGGTAGGGCCGAAGTGATAAATATGAAATTGGAAACTGGGAAAAATGGTAAAAGAGATATGGCAGTGGTATATGTTCCCCCCAAGACAAGAGCATGGAATGACGATGAATACCAGGAGATGTTGTTAGACATGGTTAGTTATCTACAGCAAGTGACTGAGAAAACAACAATATAATCCTAATGGGTGACTTTAAATGTAAAGAGGTGAACTGGGAGGAATGGGACTCAGGAGGCAGTGAAGATTCATGGGGCACTAAATTGTTAAATATAGCAATGAGTAATGTAATGACGCAGTGGGTCAAAGAAGAGACATGTTTCCAAGGTGATGACACACCAGCAAGATTAGATTTGCTACTAACCAAAGAACCTGATGTAACTGAATCTTTGGAATATCTGTGTCCTATAGGAAAAAGTGATCATGTGGTCATTGAGTTCCAGATGATAACAGGGAATGTGGTGCCAAGAGACGAGCTTTATAGGCAAGGAAGATACAACTTTGGGAAAGTAAACTTTGCAGAATTGAGAAAATTTTTTGAAAATGCGGATTGGAGAAAATTCAGAGAAACGAGAGATGCAGAGGAAGTGGGATATCTTTCTAGACCTCTACAATTTGGAAGTGGAAAAATATGTACCAAGAATAAGTACAGGAAAAAGGAGTGGTTTAACAGAAGATGTATGATAGCGAAAAAAGAGAGGGACATGGCATGGAACAAATGGAGAAAGAGAGGTAATAACAGAACAAAGGAAGAATATAAAAGAACTAGAAATGAATATACAAGAATACGTAGAGAGGAAGAAAGGAACTTTGAAAAAGGTATAATTGACAAATGTAAGGGGGTAGGGTGGTTTTCAAGAATTCTCCCCCAGTATCCCTGCTTGTCGTAAGAGGCGACTAAAAGGGTTGGTGGTGGGTTAGTGCTCCACCCCGTAAAAACAACTAACTAAAAATCCGAACAGGAAGCCTTGGACCAGGACTGACCAAAAGTTGACGAAAAAGGAACGGACAAAGGACGAGGTAAAGATTGCGACCTGGAATGTAAGGGGTATGAATGATGAGGTGAAAGAGAGATTGTACAGGTGCTTGAGAGTGCGAAAGTGGATATATGTGGAATAACTGAAATTAAATGGTGAGGTGAGAGTATGAGAGAATGGGAATATGGATGGGGTATACGCGCGGGAGTGGGTGAGAATAAGAGAGCGAAAGAGGGAGTGTTTATTGTTGTGAGCAACAGGTGGAAGGAGAATGTAAGAGAGTATGGATCATTTGGGTCAAGGATTGTGTGGGTAAGAGTGAGAGTTGGACTACAAATGTGGGCAATTGTGTGCGTGTATGCGCCAACGCAAGATTGTGTAAGTAGAGTGAGAGAAGAGTTCTGGATAAATGTGGAAGTCTGCTTGGAAAAGTTTGAATGGAATGGGAGAGTGTTTCTGATTGGAGATATGAATGGAAAAGTAGGGAATGAGAAGGTAGATGGAGTAGTTGGTGAGTGGGGTGTGCCTGCAGAGATGGATGAGAATGGCAGTGCTTTAGTGGACATTTGTGCTGGGAGGGGTTTGGTAGTAGTTAATACCCTCTTCAGGCACAAAATGATCCATAGGTTTATATGGCGAGTGGTGAGAAGAGAGGACGGTGGAATGAATGAACGGAAGGCAATGATTGACTGTGTGTGTGGATGAAAGGATGAGAAGATGTGTAATGGATGCAAGAGTATATAGAGGTTGGGGGAGTGGACTTTCTGACCACCACTTGGTTGTGGCCAGAATCAGAATCCAAACAAGATGGACCTTGTATTTGTTACAAGGAGGGTAGAAAAGTTATAAGAGGATGGAATAAAGGCTGAATATAAAAGGGAAGTGGAGGAGCGTTTGGGTAAATATAGATTGGAGCAGATGGGGGACGTGGAAGGTGTGTGCAAGGTATTCACAGGAGAAATCTGTGCAGCATGTGAGGTGGTGTATGGGGTGAAGAAAAGACGAAAGGGGGTTCAGGGAACAGCATGGTGGACTGAAGAGGTGAGAGAGGCTGTGGCACAAAAGAAGAAAGCATATAATAAGTGGATGAGGAATAGGGGCGACGAAGAAGATGAGAGACGGACGAGA
>JAGKTI010010108.1:0-29232 GCA_018397915.1 Birgus latro
ATTTGAGGGCGAGAAACCAACCCACAAATACGTAGCATAACAAGTACCGCGACACAGGCCATCATCCATGTTGGGTCCGAGGCAGGACTCGACACTGGCAACCCAGCTGGTGGGACCTCCGCCTTGACTACTACACTGGAGGGGCAGGCTGAAGGGAGCCAAGGCTCTGGATCGGGCCTTGCCAATGCTCCAACAAGGGGTCTCCCTCGGACTCACCCCCTGGAGGAGAGGAAGTACATCCCGCCCGGCCACAGGAAACAGGGTGGGCCAGGCAACGGACCTCCCCAGCAGGAGGCACCCTAGGAGCAGAGGGTGAGGAGCGGACGATGGCCTGCTCAGCCTCCCCCATACGGACATTGGCCTGCATGGTGGTTCCTCTGCCCTGTCGGACTGCAGGGAAAACACGAGTTGAGGCTCGCTTTACCCTGCCTCCTGAAGGGGAAAGGTGGTCTTCCGTAGGGGAGGAGCGGTCAGTGGCCTACTCAGCCTCTTGCCCAACACGGACGATGGCCTGTGTCGCAGTGCTGTGGGAGGAAGTAGCACAGGGACGAACGATGGCCTGTCCTGCCTTGTACCTGACTCGGACGATGGCCGTTTCTGCCTTGTACCCAACACGGACGATGGCCTGTGTTGGGGCGCTACTCTTGGGGGAGACTGTAGGAGAGGAGCGGACAATGGCCTGCTCAGCCTCAACCCAACACGGACGATGGCCTGTGTCGCGGCCCTGCAGGGGGTAGGCAACCAAGGAATGGACAATGGCCTGTTCACCCTTTAGCCGGGCATGGACGATGGCCTTGTGGAGGCAACTCCACCCCTGACCTGACGAGTTGAATCTTTCCTCGTGCCTAGGTGTTGATTCCTGCTCACCTGGTGCAGTGTCGGTTGGGAGCAATGGGAGCAAGAGGGGCACCGGGGATTTGTACAGGTGAGCCACTCCTGCCTGGAGCCGCTCTGTGTCGGCTGCACACCTCCGGTGGTCCTTCGTGGGCTGTCATCTGCAGCCGTGTGTTGCCTTGCCAGGTTTTCTGACTCAGACATTTCACAACTCTATCGGGGAGAAGTCACGTCCCCGTGGCTGGAGGTGGCAGATGTCGGTCTGGTGGAGAGGCATGAGATGCTGCAGGAACGCCGTCCAATGGTGGGTGGTCAGGTATGGTGGCTGGTCTTGGGTGTAGGCCACTCTCAATGTGGAGGGGCGGTGAGTGTGCTGTAGGAGTCGTTGCAGGTTTTGGGTGCCCCAGATGCGATGGTGTCATCCCTGGGATGGGAGCCAGGTCACTCTCTAGATGCGCATGGTGACGGTGGTGGTGGCACTGGGGAGAATGCTGGCCAGGGCAGGTGAGGTTGGCTTTTATGCCTGGGTGGTTGTGGAGCGGGCATTCCCCTGGGATTCCGGCAGAGCGGAGGTTTCCACTTGGTTTGATGGAGGGAGAGTATGATAGGGAAGGTGTTGGGTGTTGGTGTGGGTGGGTTGCTGTCGTAGGGTGAAGTGGTGGGTGTAGGTGTGGAGGTGTATCATGCTGGTGGGGGTGGAACACGCCCAGAGCGGGTGGTGGTTGTGGTGGTTAAAACTGGGGTCGGTGGGGAGGGAGAATGGGGCACGGGAGAAGAGGTGGGCAGAGTTTGTTGAGGTGAGGTGTGGGCGGCAGAAGGTGGGAGTGAGGTGGTGTCTTTGTTGGCAGCCGAGTGTGGCGTGGATGGAGTTGGGGGTGAATGTGGAGAAATGGCCAGGGTGGGTGGTGGTGGAGAGCCAAGTGATGTAGATGACATGGTTGGGGGTGGAGGAGTTGGAGTGGGTGGAAGGGGTGAGCTGGAAGTAGGTGCTGTAGGTGGTGTGTGGCATGCTGTGGTTGGTGAGGTGCACTTTGGAGAGCGATGGTGTGGGGTGGTCAGAGGTGGCGATGGGGTGGCTGAGGCTGGCGGGGATGTGGAGGGGGAGGAGAAATAGAGGAATGGTTCAGGGGCCACATGGTGGTGAGTTCCAGGTGGTGGGGAGGGGTGGGAGGTGGGAGGCGGAGGTGGTGAAGGGGACGATGCTTTGTAGGGGCACACGTGGCGATTTCTGTAAGTTCAAAGGGTGTTATTGTAATTTATGATGACTTGATAAGGGTTGGGGATGCTGGTGACGGTATATGGTCCCGTGAAGCATGGGGAGATTTTGTTGGGAACAGGGACTCGAGCGACGACCACTTTGTCTCCTGGTTTGTAGGGATTTGAGATGGGAAGGTCTGGTTGGATGGCGTGATGGCTGTGCAGATGTTGTAGCCACCTTTTTAGGTGTTGCAGTGGGTCGGAGGTTGGGGAGGGGGCATGAGGTTGGAGGTGTTGCCATAGTGGTATGAGGAGTGGCGTCTCGCCGAAAACCCGCTTATGGGGGGCGATGCCTTCATCACGTGGGCAGGTGTTCATGTCCCACTGAGTGATTTTCACGTGGGCGGGCCAATCTTCGTCTTGGGTGCCCTGGATCCTTGTTCGTATTTGGTTCACGAGAGTCCTGTGGTTCCGTTCACACACTCCATTTCCTTGAGGCCAGTAGGGAGAGGAGTGGGAGATGATGAATCCGAACAAGCGGGATAGTTCTTCCCATGTGTGCCCGGTAAATTCAGGGGCGTTTTCTGAGTGGATGGCCTGGGGAATGCCAAAATAGGGAAAGACGTGGCGCATAAGGGCATCCGCTATGGTGACGGCGGTATGCTCCTTGGCAGGGCAAGCAATCAGGAATTTAGAATATATGTCGACGAACGTAATAATGTACTTGTAGCCAGACTTAGGTGGTAGGGGACCGACGATGTCAACAGACAGTAGCTGCCAAGGTCTGTGGGCGGTAATTTTTCCGGATGGGCCGGTGGAACGAGTGATGTCCTTCCCCAGGCAGCATGCCCGACAAGCTTGGGTGACTTGCTTGGCGAGGGCAGTGGTGTTAGGAGCCCAGAAGAGGTCGGGGAATACCTGGGTGAGCTTCTTTATTCCTATGTGAATACAGTTATCTGAGTGCAGGTGGGTGGGGACGTCGAGGGCTGAGTCGGGATCCAGTACTATGTGACCAGGAGGGATGAATAACTAATCCCCTTGGTGGTGCAGCTTGGTGAACAGGTGTTGGGGAATCCAAGCTGGGTGGCCCTTTGTTTGCCAGCGCTGAACTAAGTCGGACTGGTGGCGGAGTGATTGGATAGGGAGGCAGCACTGGGCGTCCACGTTAGTGTGTAGTTTTCTGGGGTGGTAGGCAATCTCATAGTCAAATTCCTCCATGACCTCGCACCAGTGGATGAGCTGTGCGTTCTGGGTGGTGGACTGCTGGAGCCACTGTAGGGACTGGTGGTCGGTGATTACAGTGACTCGTGTGCCCGAGAGGTAGGCCCGGAAGTAGTCGAGTGCCAAGATTATCCTGAGGCACTCTCGCTTGGTGGCCGCGTAAATACGCCCCGCTTGGTTGAGGGTGCGGCTGGCACATGCTGTGATATGCTCGTGCCCTTCTTGGACTTGGGCGAGGACGGCGCTGATAGCCACTAGGGAGACATCCGTATATAGCCTGAGTGGTAGGTCGTAATTGGAGAAGGCAACAATGGGGGCCGAGATGAGCTTTTCTTTTAAGGTGTTGAATGTGGCTATTTGTTCGTCGCTCCATACGAAAGGTTCACCCTTTCTTGTGAGGTCATCGAGGGTTTTGGCGATATCAGCAAATCCCTTTACAAAATGCCAATAATAGGAGGTGAGCCCCAAGAAGGAGCAGACCTGGTGGACGTCTCAAGATAGTGGTAGGTCCGCGATGGCTCACAGTTTGTCTGGGTCACGTGAGATGACCCCTCCGTAAACAATATGTCCTAAGAAGGCCATGGATCTCGCAGCTAGGACACATTTGGAGGGCCAGAGTTTCAACCCTGCCTGGTATATGTGTTCAAACACTTGTCTGAGGCGGTGAAGGTGGTCGCCCCAAGTCTTACTGAAGACAATGACGTCATCAAGGTAGGCCAGGCAGACCTCCCAGGTAAGACCACTGAGGACTGATTCCATTAGGCAAAGAGGAGGACGTTAAATTGGTATGCTTGCCGTTACTGGTAGAGAAGACAGTCTTTCCTTGGTCTTTTGGGTGCACTGGTACGTGCCAATAGCCTGACTGAAGGTCTAGCGTGGAGAACCAGGTGGGTCCGTGGAGCGAGTCTAGAGAGTCATCAATCCTGGGGAGGGGGGTGGCATCTTTGGTTGTTACATTGTTCAGATGGTGGTAGTCAATGCAGAATCTGAGAGTGCCGTCCTTCTTTTTCACCAGAAGAACAGGTGAAAACCACGGGCTGGTGGATGGTGTGATGATGCCAGCATTCAGCATGTCCTGGACCTGCTGGTCTTCTTCTGCGTGCTGGTAAGGGTTTTTCCTGTGGAACTGTTGTTGGATGGGGGGCCCAGTGGTGTGGATTTCATGGGCGAAATAAGTGGTGTGGCCTATATCTGTAGGTCCTGCTGTGAATAAGTCTTGGTAGTCCAGGAGTAATCGGTGGAGGGTCTCGGCATGATGTGGGGAGAGGTGATCGGGAAGGGGGAGAAGGGGCGAGTCTTTGGCAGAAGAGGGCGTGGCACAGGACTCAGCTTCCTCTAGGTCGCCAACGAATAATCCTTTAGGTGTGTCGGTTTTTAGGGCCCGTGTCTCCCCACGGATGGGCAAGGAGCTTTCCCCTGCGTCTACAAGGCGGGCTGAGGTGGGGAGAAGGGGGCTGAAGGCCGACTTATGATGGAAGTAGAAGTGTGTATAGAGGCATGATCTGGCAGCTTCTGTATCCACCAGCAGTCTTGCCGTGACCCCGTTTAGTCTCATTTTATCATAGACTGGGGGCCGGTAGTTTCGTGAGGTGGCCCCCGCCACCACGGGGAGGTGCAGGGGCGGGCCTAAAAATCCAGTGCCATCTCGAGCGCTTCCTCTGAGGCTTCGCTGCCCTCCTCTGGGTCGGGGTCGTGGATGTCGGTGGGAGGAATTTTGGGGTTGGTGGCGTCCTCGTCGACGGCGGATACGTGGCGACGTCCTTATGGGTTTGACTTCTTTCGCAATGCTTTTAACTGCTCGCGGATGTCGTGCAAGGGACAATGGCTATTGCATGCTGAAAATTCCCACGGGTTGATGGTGATGAGGTTGATATCCCTTTGAGGGGGCTGCTTCTTTGTGGGATGCGTCCTGGGGATGGTAGGAGTGGGTGCTGGGGCAGCTTGTGTTGAGGATGGTTGTTGTTGCAAGAGGGGAGGGGGTGGTCGGAGGGAAATTTACTTATGACCCCGATGTGTTGTGTGGTGGGGCATGCTGCAAGGATGAGCTGGATGTCTCAGTCTAAATCTCCTGATGGGTCGTGTATTGTAAACTGTTCCTGTACCATGCCCGGAAGTATTCTCAGGAGGATATTGACCATGTGCTGGTCGTGGGTTTCTGCATTGGCATCCGAGTATGTGGCGGTGACGAGCTGCCTGCCTGGATCATTGTATTGTCTAGGCTACTGTCATATTTCAGGAAGTCTAGTCATGAAATGGCTACAACTGTTCCTATTGAAGGGGTGATGGCCACCGTAACAATTTTAATGAATCTGGGCCATGTGAGGTCTGGGACAATTTTAAGTGCTATATTTGCTACCACTTTTCCCACGTGGGGCAGAATTACGGCTGTTTTCTGTTTATCACTGTCGAAGCCAATGTCTAATAATGGCTTGACCATTTCCAAGTAAGTGGTAATGTCGCATTGTTCTGGGTTGAACTTTGGTAGGGGTACGTGTGGTTTGGCTGCCATTTTGAAAAGTTTCCCTGTCCTCCTTTCCCTACCAACTGGATCAAGAACCACCGCTAGCCACCAGAGTTATGCTACATATTTAACCCGCCGAGTCCCAACCGATTTTTTACCCAACACATCCTGAGAACCCGACCGATATTCAACTTTTTTTTTTTTTTACTCAAACCTCCGCTTTTGGTGAGAAACATCGAAAATGCATAGAGAAACAGCCCTCCTGAGGTTATAAATGTTGGTACAGGTGTCAGTCAGCCTTACATTTTCCTTCATTCTCAGGGTACCTGGCTAAAGAAAACGAACTATGGAAGGGTTAACTAATTTAAATCACTTTAAATTACGTATTTATTTATTTATTTGGTACGAATTTATGTGTAGTACAAGTCTATACTGGTTTTCACACAATAATATAGGTGATAAAAGCATTGTTCACTCACCGAAAACCCCAGCATATGGCACCTTCCTTTACGACATTAGCACCTCATCACTTACTTCTATTTGTTTCTCCCTCTAGCTTCTTTGTTTCTTTGTCCTCCACCCCAGGAATCACTTTCACTGTGAATTTCGTCATTGGAGAGACCATGGGACAATATATCTTTACTGGCCAGGTTACTGCAAACAGGTGAATTGCCGAGTGTGGGGGGAGGGGGGGTCAGGTGGGGCCAGGCAGTATCCCCGCTTGACAGCAGGTAGAGGAGGGTCTCCCACATATGCCTACCAAAAATCACCCGCGAATGTTGAAAAATGTGCACACGACGGGCCTTGCAATTGAGTGATGTATGATGCACATTGGTGGGTCTGTCCGCGGAAAAAAGTAGTGACGTGCATCGTATGTCGGTTGGACTCGGCGGGTTAAATGGCAAATCTGCAAATAATGATGATGATGATGATGGTGATGATGATGATGATAATAATAATAATAATAATCATCATCATCATCATCATTCATGAATGTTGATGATAATGATGATGATGACGATAATAATAATGATGATGATCACTATTTTTAATATTATTACTATTATTACGAGCGAGGACGAAGCCCTTGCAAGTCTCTCGTCAATTAACGGTGTTTTCTTACATATAAGCAGCCCAACTTTGCCCAGCCCAAACAGGCCCGGTCCGACTGTAACGTTTTTAAGGTGCTTATACTCGTACCTCAGCAACCACTGGGTCGATCACAGCGTGGTTTT
This sequence comes from Birgus latro, assembly GCA_018397915.1. NCBI lineage: Eukaryota > Metazoa > Arthropoda > Malacostraca > Decapoda > Coenobitidae > Birgus > Birgus latro. The sequence goes on from JAGKTI010010108.1 coordinate 6,949, forward strand.
CACCATGCAATAGCCCCATTGTCCAAAATTTGTTTTTGACAGGTTTCGTTACACCCTGGTGGTGCACATGGCATGTAACACGTGCAGCATGTCGAAAATCTTCCAAACAGGGCCACAGGTCAGACATTTTGTCGTAAAGGCATGAAACTTTGTAGGTAGATAGCATCAGTACACTCTAGGCAGTGTAAGGTGACATTATAATGCTCTTGGATTAAAATTACCTCACTCATACCTCACAGACAAAGGTGTTTTACCAATTATTACTATACGTTAAGCGCACTCCATCACAAAGAATTCATACCTCTACCGGTGCTTATACCCGACAACCCACATCACTACCAAACTTTATTAAACTCTTCCATAGTCCATGACCCGCATATCCACATTACTTCACGGAAATCGAACCAGTTCTGTATGAGACAGCCCTAGCATTTATTCAATATGGACGGTGGGTGTTAGCGCCGAAGTGGTGACATGTAGAGGTGTATGGTATGTAGGAGGACCGCTGGGCCGTGATAGGTTGTAAAGCCTATGCCCAGAGTCGGATACATTAAAAAAAAAAATAGAGTTCCACAGGGCACCGATTGTGTTTTTAGTGTATACAAATGACAGACAGCAACACTGGAAATGAAAGCCATGTAAATATGTTTGCTGATGATGGAGAAATACGAAAGTCAATTACAAACACAGACTCTTGCAGAGTGCTACAAGAAGAATTAGATAATCTACATGAATGGAGCTGTAGATGGCAAATGGAATTCAGTGTGGACAAAAATGTCATCAAATAAAGTTTGGTAAAACTGGAAAAAAATATAAATGAAATAAAAATAAAAATAAAGACTGGGAATATGAGTTAAGAAGTTCAAACCTACACACATCAGAAAATAAGGACTTAAGTGATTATTAAAAACAGACTATCACCATCTGACCACATAAATGAGAAAGTACGGAACATGTGGAACATGTACGAGTAAACACTGCTTGCTAATATGAGAGTAGCATTCACACAATATGTGAATTTATATATTATGTAAATGAAGACATGCTGACAACGATAATCAAATAATTCATTAGACCATCTCTGGAGTATGTATCTCTAGTCTGGAATCCACATCTTAGAAAATACTTTGATAAAATTGTAAATGTACAAAGGGCTGCTACAAGATGGGCTCCAAACCTACCAACATTACAAGAGAGAAGGATAAGAGGAGAGATGATTTTGTTACATAAATGCATTATGAGTATACAACCTATTGGGGAGGAACATCAAGTGGACACTGCAAAAAAATATACAAAGAGAGAGGTGATAAAGACGTAAGGAAATTAATTTTCCCAAACAGAGCAGTTGATCAGTGGAATACACTACAGAATTAAATAGTGTGTGTCAACACTGTTCAGAAATTCAAAGATATGTATGATAGAAATGGTTCAAAACACGGAACAGTACAAGCTTGACTCAATCATATAAAGATACAATTAGATAAGGACAATTAGGTAATAACACACACACAGACACACACACACACACACACACACACACACACACACACACACACACATTCTTCCATCATTTGAAAATGTTGGACAACCTGACTGAAAATTGACATACTTGGTCTAATAACCCAGTTCGCTGCTGCCTACAATATAATATGTACAATTTTGCTATAAAAAAGCAACTTGGAATTTAGTACAATTTCTGTAGTCAAATAATAACCAAACATATGCCTTTTACACATAAGATGGAAGAAGAAGAGGAAAACTAAGGTTATAAAAATGTGCTCAGGTGAAAACAAAGATGACCACACAATAGGCTTAAACATAAAAAGGAGAATTGTGACAAAAGTAATTTTGGATTTAGTGTAATTCCTATAGTGAAATAAGAACTTTGCCAAGTAAAAGCCATTTACACGAAAAATGTTAGTAGATAAGGTAAGCCTTGGGCATAAAAAAACAAGCTAAGGTGAAAATTAAAGTTACTTACTTGGCACAAGTACAGAAAACATGCTCATATGAAAGTGACAATGGTCTTTCGTGGCACGTACTGTGTATCGAAGTGCATAAACCTAGATATTCTCCTTTCCGCACACTCAGTGGCACAATGTCACTCTATAACTGCGAGAATTGGAGAAATAAATCACATGAGTTGCTCATACAGGTGTGATGATTCATTCAGGCAGCAATCGCTGGGGCATTGTGAAAGGAGTGAGATACTGAGAAGTAAGGGCTAGGCCAGCCCACCGTAGCCACCTATTCCTGTACTGGTCCAGGTGTAGCCTCACCATGAGCCTAAAAGTAACGTCTCATCCTCACCTCCTTGCTTCCCAATGCCTGGGGACAAACAGTGGAGAGTCCATGGGTTGGTGAGTATTCTGACCTTTCACTGATAGTTGAGTTGCCAAAAATGTTGACCCAGCTGTAGTAACTACTGCAAACTTTGTTCAAGGAGATGTGTTTTATATATTTAGGGAAGCCAAATTAGTTTCGTTGTTACTTGTGCAACATTGAGCATTTTTCAGAATTCGAGATGGCGGCTGCTGCCATCTTGAATGTTCAACGTTTGATCTTGATGACACATAGTGTCATGTAATACCATTATCAAGGGTTTTATTCGGTAGGGAGTACATTTCGGGAGTCATTTTTTTGGATACGGGGTCAAAGTCAAGGTCAAATAAAAGGTCAAAGGTCTAATTTGACCATAACTCATAAAAATCACCACTATTGACCGAGCATATGTCATTCATTATCTTCTTGTGGTTTAGTGGTTTACTACTTTTTTCCTTATATAAGAGTGCATTGAGTTGGCGTGATCAGCATCCATGCATCAGTCCTGCAGTACCCCAGGCCGTCGCAGTCACCATGGTTGTTGTAGAGGGTAAATGCCTTTTGAGTCCGTATAATGCCAAGGGAGTGTTACAGACATTCAAAACCGTGGCAGTGCAGAAGATTGCCACTACAAGCAAAGTGAGATGCGATGAACTTTACACAACTCTGTCAGAAAGTGATATTGTAGCTCTCGAATCATGTTACTGTAGCTATACACTGATGAGTAGAAACAATGAACAGAGGAAAAAAAAGTCTATGCTGGCTGACATTGGAGTTTCCAAAAGGTTGTTGACATCCCAGTGTAGTGACTTTGATTTCAAGCAAGACTGTCTGTGGTGTGGGAAAGAGTGTAAGCCGAAAGACAGTAAGAACCCACACAGGTGGGTGCAGGTTAGACAGTGTATATCTGTAGATAGGGGTAGTGATATTACGTTGAAGCAACGGTTGGAGAACCTCTGTGATGAAAAACAGGACCAGTGAGCCAACGAGGTAATGGCTAGACTCAGAGGGGTCATTGATCAGCATGCAGCTGATGCAAAGTACCATATTCGCTGTTACAATAGGTTTTGTGTTCCCGTGACCCACCCCTTCGTCATGGCACCTGTGGAGGAGGCACTGTCTAACCTGCGCCCACTTGTGTGGGCTCTTACTGTCTTTCGGCTTACACTCTTTCCCATACAACAGGCAGTCTCACTTGAAAAATCAGTCACTACATTGAGACTTAACAAACTTTTGGAAACACCAGTGTCAGCCATAGACTTTCTCTGTTTATTATTTCTACTTCTCGATGTAGAGCTACAGAAACATGATTTGTGAGCTAGAATATCACTTCCTGACAGAGTTGTGCACAGTTCATTGCGTTTCACTTTGCTTGTAGCGACAATCTTCTACATGGCCACGGTCTTGAATGTTTAAAAGGCTCCCTTGGCATTATACAGACTGAAGAGGCACTTCCCCTCTCCAATAACCAGGACGACTGCGATGGCCTAGGGTACCGCAGGACTGATGCTGGAATGCTGATCACGCTGGCTCGTCACACTCTGAAATGAGGAAAAAAGTATTATACCACTAAACCACAGGAAGATAATGAATACATATATTCAGTCTATTGAGGTATTTTTCTGATTTATGGTCAGATTTGACCCTTGACCTCTCATTTCACCTTGACTTTGACCCCGTATCCAAAAAGTAACTCCAGAAATGGACTCCCTGCCTCCTAAACCCCCTAAAAAATAGTATTACACAACACTTTGTCACTGAGATCAAAACTTGAACTTTCAAGATGGTGGCGGCCGCCATCTTGAATTCTGAGAAATGCTCATTGTTGCAAAAGAAGCACCCAAGCTAGTTTGGCTCTCCTAACTATATAGAACACATTTCCGTGGAAAAAGTTCGTAGTAGTTAACACTGCAGGATCTCATAACGGAAATAGCTGATAAGGACAGCAACTCGACTATGAATGGTCTACGTCGTGTAGTAAATGAGATATAATTTGAAAACAAGCAGTTTTGGGGAAAAAATGTCCACATAGAGGGAGCACTTAGTCATTCTGATGACCAGACTTTAAGGGTCTATGAAGTCAAAATCATCTGATAGTTCCCTACCCCAAGCTGAGATCGAATTGGCGTTCTTGCAGACAACAAATCACTTCTCCTTTGACCACCATTTCCTTGTAACATTACCACTAAGACGCTAACAGTTATATCGACCTTCAACGCAGTTTTCTGTTTAGGCAATGTATTTTACCATATTTTTCTTGTATTAACTTATGCTCAAATTTTCCTTTTTTGTGTCTTCATTGCACTTGTTGATATTTACTGTACTTATAGTACATTTCTGACAAAATAAATCCTTATTGCTACTTACTCCAAACAATTTCCACCGAAATCTTTTTCAGTATGCCTTTATTCCTTGTACAATTACCCAAATAACTAATTATCCGATTCCCAGTACCTTTCCCTTTGAAACTGGTATCGGACAATTTTCATGGCACAGTTACTCGTATGTGTCACTTATCAGACACTAGGGAGAACAGTATTTAGGTAAATGGCATAAAAGAAAACACTATATAAGTATTGTTACCGTGTATATTTCGCATTACATGAGAAGGAAACCAAAATATACTAGAGATGAGGCTTAGACATACAAAAGAATGCGAAACGTACAACATATAGCTCATCAGTTCCAAGGGTAAATGCAAAGAACCTCTCAATGCTTGTTTTACATCCCAGGGCAACAATACTGTACCCAACTAAACAACCCATGTGTGTAAACCAAGTAAGGTTAGGTCTTAAAAAATGCTTACCTAGCTAGCCTTCCCAGGCCTGGCTCGACATATGGAGCCAGTCTGGGGATGAACCTTCTTGGAGAGTGGAACTGTAAGCTATCTCCTGTAAATAAACCTCTCTTATCCTGGACGCAAAGGTTTATGGATTATACCCAACTGTAACATAAGAGGGTTGTGGTACTAATTGGTGCAGCGGTGAGTCGGATCTCCATTTCTTATCGCCTCCCTACAGTGATTTAGTAACACAATCAAACTCAATAGTGCCGGTATTATGTCCTATCTCACTCCGGCCATACGCCTTGCTGTTCACCTGCCTTCCATTGTGTCACCTGGGTGTGAACTTGCTAGTCACTGAGGTTTATACCGACACCAACATAGGCATCAGTTCATTACCAGCTGTGCACATATTCCGTGAGGACCGAAGGACCTATCAAGTGACAGTTCTCACGCTCCTCCTGAGGCAATTTTAACCCTTTGAGATTCCGACGACGCATTTTCGAGCCATCATAAATCCAGCCGTTGAGATTTTGATGACTCGAAAACGAGTCATCTGAAATAATGCATATTTTTTGTGTTTTCCATCTCCTATCTGGCCTTGTTCCACATACACTATCCTGTTTATCCTTTTCTAACTATTTCTTTTTACAGTGATGAGTACATCAGATAAGTATGCATAATGAAAAGGTTTTTACCATGAATAATATTGATATTACCAGCTTGGATATTTGCCAGCGTGACAGTGAGAGCTTTCGCTTTTCTCTGTGAAAACTAACATAAATTGCCATAATCTATATATCAATAGAAAGGGAATTTTCTGTAGATTGACGTGGTGCTATCAAATTTCAGGTAACTCTAACATTTATTTTTTTTTTCAAATATTTTTCTACGGTAGGGTAAGCGATTTTTCCTTTTCGGTTAAGTTCTACTCGTCCTACTGGCGTTTTAGCTATCATATTTACCTTTTTTCAGCCTTACTACAATAAAGAGCGACTATTCAGCTTTTAATCGGTACCAAATTCATTAGTCTACCTTAAAAAGTTAGTGTACAGCGGCCGATTAAGTACTAATATCATAGCGCGACTGCAGGCTCGACATATGCCCGGCTGAATCTGGCACAGATACAATCAGCATAGGGCCGAAAATCTCAAAGGGATAAATTACCACCCCAATACGCCCCACTACATACCCCAACTCCCTCTCCAACCCATCTTGCAAATGCGTGAGTAGGCACTCTCGCAGGCAACGCTCCAACCACGCACTTGCGACGCCAATGTCCTTCCCTCCTTACCCTGTGTACATGGCCAGCCTATCAGCGACCTTTACGTCATCGCCAACACTCTCCACTCAGCATCTGGCTGGTCATTCTCTAACACTCCAGCTCGCATCTCATTGGTCAGCTTCACTTGTGACGTCATTCTCCCCCAACGTCTCCCCTCCGATGCTACGCAGACACCTTATTCAAGTAACGTCTCAAACCCTTCTCCGGCGAGCCAGACCACTTCATTCAAGTAGCGTCTTAACTTCGTGTCCAGCGAGTCAGAACTCTCATTCAAGTACCGTCTTAACTTCGTCTTCACTGAGCCAGTCAACCTCATTCAAGTAGTGTCTCAACTTCTCCAGCAAGCCAAATTTCGCTCCATTCACTGACCAATATATGTAAATATAGTTTATTATCATCAGCCCATTACTTGACTCTCTATAGAGATTATTCTCCAGATTTTCTCTACAGATTGCATCTCATGTAAATATTCATTTCTTTACACTCATCTCATTATCATCCTCGCCGACTTCATCTATCACTCATCTCACACTTCACACCTTATTTATATACGCCCAACCCATTCATCTTCATTCATTTTCACTCTTCCCTCATTATAGTTGTAAATAATGCCTATTCCCTCATCTTCACATTGTAAATATAAACATTTCCATTCTCATACCTCTTTATAAATCTTCTCACCTCACTACATGTCATATTTCAAATATACTGACCTCTCTCCCGTTCGCCAGAGGCACGAAACTCAAAGTGAGCAACTACATACCGATGATGATTCCGTGACTCACATACGTAGCGGCTGAACATACCACAATTATCCAGCTCAGACCACACCTTCCATGCAACATTCCCCTACCCCTCTCGCGCCCACAACCCTACCACTACTACTACTCGTCTTTTTACTATAAACAGCTCAGATAATTTAAATCCAGATACCTTAAATCCAGATACCTCCTCCTCTTTAACTGATTCTTTAGAACTTCCTTCTACCCCTGCTCCTTCAACTTTTATCTTTAACTCTCCTGCCCCACTTCATCTCCCACCTCAACTGCATATAACTACAACTTCTTTCTCTCCCTCTCCACAAGCTGCTTCAGTAACTTCCACACTTTCGCAAATTCACACACTTCCAACCATGGCTAATACACCCCTTCCCTACACTCCATCTATTTAGATGATGCAAACCTCCCAAAATTTACCGGCGAGGACACAACCTGGTCAGTCTACGACTTCCTCAGAGAGGTCGAAACGGACATTCACAACTGGCAAATAACAGATGAACCCCTCAAAGTCTCTTATCTTATGGGTCGGTTACACCAAGGCAAATCGGAAATAGGGGCCGCGATCCATGCAGGTCATTTTGATGACATTAAAACATTTGATGACTTCCGACAGGAACTAATACAGCTCTGTTGCCAGCATTCAAATGCCGCATCTCTCACTGGCTTATCTAATCTCCTCACCCAGATGGAGGAGGACTTGAAAGTCCGAGCTCAAAATGCCAAATTATTGGAGACAGCGGACGCAATGAAGGCCATTAGTTCTGAGATGCGACAGTTGTTGCAAGGCACAAAATGGGTAGAAGACATTAATGCAACTACTGTAGAATAACTCTACCTTATAACAATGTTTAACCCGAGTCCTTACTGTGTATATCTAGTAGACCCCCATCCTCCATAGTTATATAGAACAACTATGTTACTTGCCTCCTGTGTCAGGAGACACCATTTCAATTACCAGGGGAAGTACTGTACCCAACTAAACAACTCACGTATGTAAACCAAGTACAGTTAGATCTTTAAAAATGCATACCTAGCTAGCCTTCCCAGGCCTGGCTTGACATATGGAGCCAGTCTGGGGCGAACCTTCTTGGAGAGTGGAACTGTAAGCTACCTCCTGTAAATAAACCTCCTTTATCCTGCACACAATGGTTATGGATTTTACTCAACTGTAACATGAGAGGGTTGTGGTATAGTACTGAGAAAGAGATGTTGCATAAAATGTCATCTACAGTTAAAACTAACGTTCAGATCACAAGTGTCATCAAACAACGAACACAAACACATAAAATTATACAGTATTGTTATCTACATTTATATCTCTATACGGAATGTAATTCAGGCGGGAACACAAAGCCGTGAGCTCTGTGAGTAAACAGTGAACTAATACACAACAACAAAGAGTCTCCACAAAATCTAATGAAACAGTGTAATGACTGGGAAAACTATACTCTTTTACCTTAACCTGGCCAAGATTTTCGTCCTTCTGGAGCTTATTTCATGTACGTCAGTGGAAGGAAAAGACAATACTGCAGCTCCACAGTATTTCCTTGGGACTTTTTTCTGACTGATATCATGATTAATGTACATCTGTTTTTGCAACTCAGCATTCAAGATAGGGAGGTGGCGATTTTAGACCAAATTAAACAGGATAGCCATTTTTGCTGACAGACGAAATTTCAACATGATAAAATTTGAAGGACAGTCTCATTAAAGAACTAAAAATGGAATGGGCGGTGGTCAAAAAACTAGAGCACCAGTGAAGAGTACTAAAGACGATAAAGTTTCTAAAAAAAAAAAAAAAAGACAAGGCAAGAAGAGGTGCATTCCCACTCATAACATGGCCTCCATAGGCTGCCTGGGCATGACTGTAAACGTGCCAGATAACGCCTACTAGTTAATTATTGTTATTACTGTAGAACAGGAAAGACATGCCTTACTGATATTTTCGCAAGATTTTCTTTCTTTCATTTCTTCAGCACCATAAATTAAGCTTGGTGGGTATGCAAGTTATGGGAAACACATTCCTAAAGCCGATAAAGAGTACTGACGACTCGGACTCCCTATCAAGTGTAAGATTGCCGAATTCAGGGAGTATTATCCGAAACTTAGAAAAAGCGAGTCACCACTGCTTTGGCCGATCGTACTTTTCTGTTCAATATTTTTTTGGTAATATTTCTTTTTGCTTAATACAAAATTTTCGTTTTACAATTTCACTTTCTCAGTATTTATCATCTCCTGTGAATTGTTTTATATCCATTTTATATCCATTCTGATGTATTCTAACATTAATTTCAGTTTGTCTTGTTTTCTGCCTGTGTTTTGCATTTTTCTTCTTTTTTGTTTTCTCTACTCTTCTGATCTGTATCCTCTTAGACTTCATCCCCTTCTACTTCTTTCTTCTTCTTCTTCTTCTACTACTACTACTACTACTACTACTACTACTGCTGCTGCTAATACTACTACTTCCTCTTCTTCCTTTTCCTCTCATCATCATAAACTTTCTTCCTCCTTCTTGCTTCCTCTTCTTCCCTTCTTATTCCCTCTTCCTTCGTCTTAGCCCTTCCTCGACAGTGCGACAGATAATGTCTCATATTCCCTCTCTCTCTTTCTCCATCTTATCACCTCTTCCTCTTTTACTTCCTCTTCATCTTTATGCTCATCCTCCTCCTTTCCCTCCTCTTTTTGACTAGTCATTCTCTTCCTCCTAGTTTTTCTTCTTCCCGTCCCCCTGTTCCACCTTTATCAGTTTTTCTCTTTCTTTCCTTCCTCTCCTCCTAACATCCTTATATCGCACAATAAAAACTTTTTTTTTCCCCATCGTTTTCCTCCTCCTCGTCCTCCGGCTATCTCTCTCTTCTTTCTTAACCGCATCAGCTTCAACATCCTCCTTCTCCTCTTCAGTTTAGCAAGTCATTCCTCTCTACATCTTCCCTGCTTCTCTTTCTTTTTCCTTCTCATCTATTTATTCTTCCTCTTCAATACAGCAAGCAATTTTCCTCCTCTTCTGACTTTCGTGTCTCTTTTTTCCCTTTAATCTCTCAGGCCATCCTCTTCCCTCCCTCCTTCCAGCCTTCTTCCAACTTCCTCTTGCCTGCTCTCCTTCCTACCTTTCCTTATCCTCCCTCCTCCTCTTCCTTCCTTTCACACTGCCCCTCTTTGTCTTATTTTCACATTGTTATAACCAGTAAAGTCGTTTTGCGAGCGCATGACGAGCGAGTGAGCTCCATGTTATAACAATTCCCCTCTGATATAAAATTATTGGGAGAATTCCGATATTTCATTGTTAGAGTTGATCCCCCAAAACACATTGTTACGACGGAAAATCTTTTAAAATCTGATTTCGTGACTGAGGCGTTCACCGATCACAGCCGAACATTCCCTTGGAAAACTCGAGATTTCAAGGGGTTCCTACGTCTTTATGGGTGAGTTTTTAGTTGACAACAAAATTTAGTGAATGAATGTGTGACATGCAGAAAGAATTTCATCTCTACTTCACATTTGAGTAAAGATATTAGCTTCATGGCGTGACGGTAGGGTCAGGCCGGACCGGGTCAGGCCACTTATTTCCAGACTTAACTGAGAGTAAACATCGCTCGACTGCTTCGCTCGTACGCTCGTAATTACCCAGTCATTTTCCCCTTCTTCCCCCCTCCCCTTGTTTCTCCTCCTTTAACTTCCTTCCCTCCGTCCCTTGTTTTTCCTCCTCACTAAAGCAAACTTTATCGGCTTGACCCCTCTCTCCCTCCTCTTCCGTCTTTTAAGTCTTCCTCCACGTCTTCCTCTTCTTCACCAACAAAGCGATCAGTCCCAAGTCCTCCAACTCCTGGTGTCCGTAAATATCCAGTTCTTTGTGCCATCTCAGCAACAGCACTTCAAACAAACACCCGATTAGCACAAACCCTGTAAGTACATAAGTATGTCGGCAAGTAGGTAGGTGCGTGGGCAGGTAGACAAGCAGGCAGGTATATTAGGTAGGCAAGTAAACATATACAGGCAGAAAATAGAATGGTATATGGGTAGGTAGTGAAGGTATATTGCTATGTTAGTAGGTAATTAGGCAAATAGGATGATGGTGTATTGTTGCTAGGTAGGTAAACAGAATGGTAAGTTGGTAGGTAAGAGCATGTGGATAGGTACTTTTTGTATGACAGAAGACTGGCAGGCAGGTAAGTCTGTAGGCAGGTACGTTCGTAGGTAGGTAAGTAGATATGGATGGGTGATGGAGGTTCGATGGAAGTATTTAGGTGGATAAATGTGTGGACAGGTACAATCGTTAAGATGGAATGTTGGTTTGTGGCAGGAAGGTTTATGGGTTATCACTGTATGAATATTTGATGGTTATTAGGTACATCAACAAACAGGTTGATAAGTAGGAAAGTGTGTGGATATGCAAGGTAACTAGGAGGGGATAGTGAATGATATTAAAAAGTACTCAGTTAAACCGTCATGTACCGGCCGATTTCCCGCCACTGACCCGCCCTCCCCCAATCCCGACAAATTTTGGGGGAATTTTTTTTTTTTGGCTCAAACCTCCGCTTTTGGTGAGAAACATCAAAAATTCATAGGGAAATCGCCCTCCTGAGCTTAAAAATGTTGCTACATGTGGGAATACCCTTACTTTTCTATGCTGTATGAGGGTACCTGGCTTCAAAGAAAACGAACTATGGGAGGGGTAACTACTTCAAACCACTTTAAATTATGTATTTATTTATTTATTTGGTACGAATTTATATGTAGTACAAGAGTATATTGGTTTTCACACTAATATAGGCGATATGACCGTTGTTCCCTCAACAAACACGTCAACATATGGCACCTTCCTCTATGACATTACCACCTTATCACTTAGGTTTGTTTCTTCCTCTAGCTTGTTTCTTCCTTTGTCCTCCACCTCAGGAATCATCTTCACTGTGAATTTCGTCATTGGAGAGACCATGGCGTGACATGTCTTTACTGGGCAGGTCACTGCTAACAGGCGAATTGCTGAGAAAATGGCGTGTGGGGGGGAGGGGGGTCAGGTCGGGCCAGGCAGTATCCCTGCCTGTTGGCGGGTAGAGGAAGGTCTCCCACATATGCCTATCAAAAATCACCCGTAAAAATGTGCAAATGATTACAAATGATGGACCTTGCAATTGCATAACGTATGGGTACGTCGTCGGGTGTCACTGACAAAACGTTGCAACGTACCCATATGTCGTTGGGACTCCACAGCTTAAAACATACAATATGAACTGGTAGGTAGCTAGGTAAGTAGGCTGGTAGATTGGTAGACACAGGTAGGATGGATGGAAAGTTGGTGCTGAACGGTTGATTCGAAGTTTAAATCGGTAGGTATGTTCGTCGGTAGGTGGAGAAGTATAATGTACTGTACAGGTAGGATGATTGGCTGGGAGTAGGTAGGTAGTTATGGTAAGTAAAAGGACTGAGTGGTTCGGTGGATTAAAAGTGTGGAAAGAGTGTAGAAGGCAATTATTCTTAACACAAATAAATGCCATATAGCCGTATGTAATGTAATAAAAAAAATTGTGATGTCTGTAGAGCCTAAGAGCATGTTGATGGTATTGTGCCTGTTAAATGTTGCTCAAAACATCAAGCAATAACAATAATGTTGTACATGGTTATGACATATTAACCTACATATATATTATTTGCTTCATTTTCAACTTCAGTTTTCCTAATATCTCATAATTCACCTCAGCTACAACACCCTATTTCATCCACTTACATATATATATGTATATATCATATATGAATACCTTCCCAATTTCCCTCTCTCACTCTGACTCCTCTACCTTTCCCAGCTGTATCATCAAAACCTCCTTCTGACTCACCACTGGCCTCCTTTCCCTAAGTTCCATCTTCAGAACCTATCAGTACCACTACTCTTTTACCTTACCCCCATCCTATGCCCACCTCTCTTGACATCTGCTGTTTTACTTTACCTCTCCTACTCTCTCAAGTCCTACTGTATTAACTCTGTCTGTCTCATCACTGCCTCACCCCTACTTCCTTATAACAGCCTTGCCCTTCACTACCTCCCCAAAGTGGCAACATGCTACCCAATTACTGCATTTTTTTTTGACTTCTACAACCATATTATTAGCTACCCTTTTCTAACCTCTGCCCCCCTCCCCTTCCACTTTACTCCCTCAATACCTTCCTCTGTTCTCTCTGCTCCTTTCTTTGCTCTCGCAAACCCACCTGACCTTGCCTCTCATTATCCTCTCTACCTCCCGTCTTAGTCAAACTCTGGTTATCTTGGACCCTGTCCATTCTTGCTTTTATGTGTCTTTGGTCTTATTTTGACTTACTTTGGCTGATACCATTCAGATCCTTTCATTCTCAGGCTCATCCTCACGTCACCTATCCCTGCCTCTGTTGCATTCCTACCACATCACCGTCCCCGAAGGTGACAAAATAGCGCCGGTAAGCATCAAGGTCATACAAGTGAAAAAATGTACCTCATCACCCATCCTGTATTCCCAACATTCCCCAGCCTTAGTTCCCTTTCCACTGTCGCCTTCCCTTAGTTGTCATGCAGCTTCCTGTTTCCACTGTCTTTTCCAGCTTCTCCCGTCTCCGTTTCATTCCATGTCTTTCACTTGCGCCTTCCTGGTTCACCTTCATTTTAATTTGCCTTCCTTACTTTCTCATATTTCAAAACCCTGCCCATGCTGCACCACAGACCTATAAACATAGACCGCGCACCAATACTCCTCTGTGACGTTACCAGAAACGGGCTAGCGGCCATCTTAGTGTGCAGGACTGCAAGTAAACAAACGTCTACGTAAGTATACAGAGCCATTAACATAGTTGTTATTGTGGTTATTTTTTTCCTTTTTCCTTGCTGTTTATAAATAATCAGGTAACTGTAAGTCTGCGCATGAAAACTACGAAGAAAAATGCATAATTCCAATAATTACGTGCTGTAAATCATAATATAAGCAAATTACTTGAGCGAGTGACTGTGCTTTTTTTCAAACGAAGTGGTCAATATATAATGTTCTGCCCTCATTATCCTTTCGATACTCTTAATCAGTTCTACATCATCAGTTCACTCGAAGCTTGGAAAAGAGGTTCAACAAGGAAAAAAAAGAATATCAATATTTACTCTGCTAAAACTGAGGTATAAGAATATTAACTTTATATGCGTGACAGCTGTTCACCAGTCGTGCCCGTTCCGAAGATAGTGTTGTTCAGACGACAAAAGAGGCTTTCGTATCTTTATAGCATAAAATACAAGCTGCAAAGTTAGAGGATAAAGAGCTTCTCTGTGCTTTAATGATTGATGGGATGGCAATAAAGAAACATCTTGAATGGGACAGCGAAAGGATGGTTGGTTATGTGGACATTGGCACTGGGATCAAAAATGAGTCAGCTCCTCCAGCTACTGAGGCTCTGTTCTTTATGGTTGTCTGTGTCAATGGATCATGGAAAGTCCCCGTTGAATACTTCTTCATCCATGGATTGTCTGGTGCTGAACGACCAAATCTCATTCGTGAATGCCTACACATGCTATCAGATATCGGGGTCAAGATAATTTCTCTAACTTGTGATGGACCTTCATGTCATATGAGAATGGTAAATGCTCTTGGAGCTTGTATGAATCCAGAGAATTTAAATTCAAGCTTCCCACATCCCTTGTTTCCAGAGGAAAGAGTCTGTTCTTCTAGATGTTTGCCACGCTGAAGCTTTTGCGGAACACTTTTGACTCTTGTGGTCTCCTGAGAGATGGATGTGGCAATTTTATAAGGTAGAAATATATTGAAGAACTGCATGAGTTGCTAAAGGCTCAGGGTCTTCACCTTGCTAATATGCTCAAGAATGTCCATTTGATATGGCAGGCACAAAAAATGAAAGAGAATCTTGCTGCACAGACAATGAGTTGGAGCGTTGCTAATGCTTTATTGTTCTGTAGTGATTTATCGCATCTCCCGAAATTCATTGACTGTCACGAAACAGTAAGTTGATTCTTGTTGTTGGTTGATAAGCTTTTTTATATCTTGAATTCACGTAGCAAGTTTGCAAGAGGTATGAAAGCAGCCCTGAAACCTGAAACAGAAGCTGCTGCTATGTCATTCTTGGAACAGGCATACAGGTACCTTGCATCAATGCAGGACATTGCAGGCAAGCCCATTTGCCAGACTCCTAAAAAGACGGGATTTATAGGGCTTATGGCTTCGGTCAAGAGTGTGAAGGCACTGTACCAGCATTATGTAGGAAAGACAGAACCACTCAAGTACCTTCTGACTTATAAATTATCACAAGACCATCTTGAACTTTTCTTCTGTGCCATCCAAGATTTTTTTTTTTTTTTTTGGTAACAACCCTACAGCACGACAGTTTGCCTCAACATATACTGTAAGCGTCTCCTCATGAGGCATGAAATAAGCACCATGAATGGAAATGCATCTCCACAAAATCTTACAGAAATGCTAACTTCGGTAACAACAAGCAATATAATGAAGAGAGCTGCAGAAGATAGAATTGAGGACATAATGAGTGCAAGAAAATACGATTTAATTCCTCATGGCCCTGTTGGGGATGAGTATGACTATGCCTGTATTCTAAGTTCTGAGAGTTTATCCTTGTATAAAGAAGCTGTAATTGGATACATTGCTGGTTTGTTGTGAAGTTGGTGAAGACGCAAATTCCATTTCTAGACTGTCTTTCGCCATTGCCAGCAAAAAAAGTAAATGGGAAAAACCAAACTTCTACACTTTTGTTGCTGAAGTTCATGGGTGGTCTAACCAAACCGTCTGACAGTGTTGTGAAAGTATGTAAAACTAGTGAAAAAGTCTTTCAGCAAATGCCACAAAGAATGACGAGAAATTGTATCGTGCATCAAGATTTCCCTTTGTTGCTGCCTATGTCGTACTGAAAGAAATTGGCAGCAGTGTTTTTGGTTCACTTGATGCTCACATGTTGGACTGTGAACCTAATACTAATCACACGTTTTCCCTTGTGTTTCTTATTGTAAAATTCATTTGCATGA
Organism: Birgus latro; assembly: GCA_018397915.1. Classification (NCBI taxonomy): domain Eukaryota; kingdom Metazoa; phylum Arthropoda; class Malacostraca; order Decapoda; family Coenobitidae; genus Birgus; species Birgus latro. The sequence goes on from JAGKTI010010108.1 coordinate 23,112, forward strand.
CCTTGCCAAACAACAGAATGCCAGAACAACAGGACCTATTGCACGAAAAAAACTTACAAAGTTTATTCTGTTTAAGAACCAATAGTTACATAGCCTTTCTGTTTAGGAACTAGTAGCTGCATTGCTTTTTCTTGTTAAATAATGTGTACATCTTCAGATATCTCTCATTATCATTGAGGTTAAACTTCTCAATTACTGACAGCCAGAGAAACAGCTTCAAACAGCTATGAACATCTTGCTTGGCATCACAAATCAGACACTCCACTCCCCACTTGAAGTCCCGCCGACATGTAGTAAAAGCAAAAAGAGGATGTCTACGGTTCCAAAGGGCCCGGGTTCGAATCCCGGGTGGGACAGGGAACAGTTTAAAGGATCTGTATTTCATTAAAGTAGACTTTACTAATCTTCCGAAGTCCCCCCGAAATGTAAAAGCACCCCCGCTAGCATCATACACCAGTTCTGTACGAGACAGCCTAGCATGTATTTAGTACAGACAGTGGGTGTTAGCGCCGACGTGGTGACATGTGGAAGTGTAAGGAGAGGTACTGGGCCTCGGAACAGACTGTTCAGACTATGCCCACATTCGGACGCAAATAATATAAAATCCGGTAATGAAAACTCCGATACGCTCTAAAAGTTAATCTTTCACTTAAGGTTCAACTATATAAATATTAATGTTTTTTCTTTTTTCTTTCATACTTCTCTTCCCTATTCTTTTATTCCACTGATGATTGATAAATATTAAAGGAAATCGAAAGACTAATGACAAAAAAAGATCATATATTGAAGAATATGCATGAAAAAAATTTTGACGCTCACTCGGTTATTGTGTTTATACGAGTATTCATATTTAACACAGATATTGATATTTCGCATTTCATTGTTCATAAATATTATCGTGATGCATATAGCTTCCTGATGATGTATAAATAGTAAGTGAAATAGAAAAAATAACGCCTACAGAGAATTATTTGTTGAGCGCCACGTATATCCACCATAAGTAGTGTAAGCGCCAGCCATCGCTCACCAAGATGGCCATGACAGGCAACCCGCTGACTTCACCTGCTGCATTCACTTAGGCCAGCGGCGCGCGGTCTAAGTTTATAGGTCCATGTGATGAGCCCAATTTATCCCCATCTTCCTCCTTATCTAATGCTACACTATTTTCTTTGCCTAATTCACCTCAGTCCTTCTTTTCTTGACATCCTCTCTTACCCTCTGCTTCACTCATGGGTCACATGGTGGGTGATTTAAATGTAAGGATCGAGATCATACGTTTGATACATTCCGCGCCTCTCGCACCATTTCCGCCTCTACCATACTTCTCCTGTCCCTCCCCTGCTAACCCGTGCTATCCCCAGTTCTTTTGCAATCTCAGATTTCATCTTTCCCTCACTGCCTACCCTGCCTCTTCCTTTCTTTCCTTATTTCGAACACTACCTACCTTTGACATTCACTCTGTCCTCTGCCTTATTCTGACACTCTACCTAATCCCACTCATATCCTTTCCCTCTCTGCCTCATCCCTGCCTTTCATGACCCCCACCTCCCAAGGTGCACCCATTTCTCAACCCTGCCTCACCTGACTTCTTCCCCTCCCTGTCTCACCCAGCCCCTCCCTTTCCTGCCTTTTCTCCCTTCACCTGGCTCCCAGCTTCTCTGATCTTCCTACTTCCCCTCTTCCCTCCCCTCTCCCTGCTTCTCCTCTTCCCTCCCCTCTCCCTACCTCCCCCTGCCACACCCACCTGCCGCGTAGGCGTGGATGAAGTGCCGGTAAGCATCCAGGTCATAGAGGTGACAGTATCCCCGCCCATCACATCCCTCCTGCCACACCACGCAGAACCGGTCTGGAGGTAGATGGGCAGGTGAGTAGACTGGTATACACACACACACACACACACACACACAAATAACACACAAACACACACACATGCATTCTCTCTCTCTCTTTCACACACACACACTGTTACTGGCGTAGCTACCCCAGTTGTATGATAGAAAGAGGAGAGGGAGATGGTGTACAGATAAAAGGAACCGCTGAGAAATCAGTTAATCCATCCTATCGTGTTTTGACCTGGTGGGTCGGAGAAAGGGTCATTCTGTGTACACAGCGGTCAAAAGGGTTCACTGGAAATAGAGTAGGAGATTATCACAAAGATCCTATTTCCCAGTTTAACTGCTCCTGTCCCGTGAGAAAGTACAGTAAGCTTGTGAGGGGCGGAGCGTATTTTCAGAGTACGGCCAATCAAAAACAGGATGAATCTTTCTCTGCCTTTCTTGATGGCTTGTAATTGGCTATGGGTGAGCTGAGTAAGGCTTCTCTTTGGGTCGTACGAGGTCTAGTGCTGTTTGAGTGGCTGGAGATAATTATTCTAAATGCCTAATGGCTAAATAACCGAAAGAGGCGGAGAACCGACCTTTTATAAGCTCGATCTAGGAGAGAGAGCATCACTTCTAAAGTCATTTTTCAAGAGACACATTCACACGTCTTTGTACAGTCACGTACTTTGTTTGTCACATTTTATTACACTTTCCCTCTTAGTTTCTCTTTGCTTAATACGTGACGTTAATTTCAAAAGACTTTGTTTTGCACCCTTAATAGTTTATTCACTACTCTATCTACACTTGTGTAATTTATTCACTTTCTCACCTGTACTTGTGTGTGATTTATACTTGGTTTTTACCCTGTCTCCAAGCCACTCGTATTGGGTATCTGTGAGTATAGTTTGTGTACCTACGCTCCACTGAGTTGTGATCTGTTTAGGTAAGAGTACCTAATTTATATTTGTATTACGCAGAGCTATTTGTTTATTTATTCTCTTTGTAATCCGAACCTCAGAGCCTTTATCGGATGTGTGTGTTATAGTGTACAGTAAAGTTTAGTTAGTCTTTTTGTGATCTTTACCTTATCCCTTTTGGTGATTAATTTAAGGGTTAAGAGTGCACCTTAATACACACGTCCGTAACAAATATTTGGCGACCTCATACCAGGATTGCTCTGCAGTGTATTAATAACATTGGTCTTCATAACAATTTGGTGATTTTTCCAGGATTGCTCTGACATATTAATAACCTTTGCAAATACACAGTGCTTACTTTAATATGACCAGTGATGGTGATGTAAAAGCCTTTCTTGATTCTAAGCCTACCCCAACCAATGTGAAAACTCTTAAGAAGCACGAGCTTAAATTGCTTGCCGAGGCCTTAAATGTGGCAATTCCTGCCTCCATTAATAAGAATAGCTTACTTGATTTAGTGCTGAAAATCATGTTTGCACAAAGTGAGTCCTCCATTGCTAGTCCTGAGCCAGTTGATACTGCACAAGTTGATCCTGAGTCTTTATCAACGGAGACACCAGGGCCCAGTGTTGTTTCTGTTCATGAGTCAGTGACCAAATACAACTTGAGATAGCCAGACTTTAGCAGAGAGAATTAGAAATACGAGCCCAGATGAGACAACAGGAATTAGATCATGAATTCAGAATGAAGCAAGCTGATAGTTTACCTAGAGCTAATAGTTCATCTGGCAGTAGTTCATCTTTTGATGTTGCTAAGAATATTAAGCTGGCCACTCCTTTTAACGAGCAAGACATCACTAGGTACTTTCATGTGTTTGGAAAGGTAGCAGGTCGTCTCTCATGGCCAAAAGACTCTTGGACAGTACTGTTGCAGAGTGTTTTAAAAGGAAAGGCTCAAGAGGTGTATATTTCTTTGTCAGTGGAGCAAAGTGCTAACTATGATTGTCTAAAAGAGGCCATTCTAAAATCATACTAACTCGTGCCAGAGGCATATAGGTTTAAGTTTAGATCCACTTTTAAACAGAAAGATGAAACTCATGTGGAGTATGTTAGAATACTTACAGATTTATGTAACAATTGGTTACATGCTAAGAATGTTAATTCTTTCCCAAAACTGATGGAGTTAATGATCTTGGAGAGTTTTACTGATAAAATAGACAGGGATATTGCAACACACATGGTGGAGAAGCAGGTAGATGCCCTAGATGAGGCTGCCTTAGTTGCTGATAATTATAGTATAATTCATAAGCATGAACGTAAGCCTCATTCATTTGCTAAGGGTAGGATTGTGAACCAACCAGTTTTTGTGCACTCTTCTTCTGGTAAAGGCAAGTTGATGTTAAGTGACACTAGTAGAAATGTTGCAACCCCAGAGCATGTTAGTTCCACGAAAGTGAGGACAGTGTTGCCAGAGGGTCAAGAAAAGGTGTCAGATTTTGCCAGTATTGCCAGAAAACGGGGCACTGGGAGGATTGGTACTGGAAGAAACGAGGGAAAAGTTTTAATGTGAAACCTATTACTTTGGTAAACTCTTGGGGAGCTTTTGACACCAGCAGAGAGCAGCCTTCCACAGATATTGTTAGCGGTAGTCAAACACCACCCCAGCAAGTGCAAATTGTTGATAAGGCCAGGGTGGAGCTGTCAGTTATTGATAGACAGACTCCTGTAGAGCCATTGTTAGACACTGGTAAGACTGGAGGAGTGCAGCCGTCAGGTTTAAGTGAGAGTGGTAATAAGACTCCATCAGAGTGTCCTCCCCCAAGTAGTACAGTAAGGGACTCCTCCCCAAATAATTTATTTGTTAACTTTATAGCTAAAGGGTTAGTTTAACTTGATGGAATTGGTGGTAAGGAAGTCACTATACTTAGAGACACAGGAGCTTCTCAGTCACTAATGTTGAAGGGGACTGTTGATGTAGCTGACCCTAATGAATGTGTCTTGTTGCAGGGTCCAGCTGAGTTTGTATCTGTTCCCCTAGTTGAGGTGAAGCTCCAGTCAGAGTTAGTTACTAGTTCAGTGAGAGTGGGTGTTGTTGACTAACTTCCTGTACAAGGAGTCACTTTCCTTTTGGGCAATGACTTGGCAGGACGACAGGTAAGTGCTGTTCCCTGTGTGTCAAAGACTCCCATGAGTGATGATAGGACAGCAAAGTTGGATTCTATTGTATTTCCCGCGTGTGCTGTAACCAGAGCTATGACGGCAAGGGCCAGCCGTGCAAATGTTGATAGTCATGGCACTGGCAATGCCGATGATGTTATTGGGCTTGGTGATACCTTTTTCGCCCAGTTGAATGACTCTGAGATTGATGATTCTCCTCACATTAATGTAAATGCTAGATTGGCTGATGTGCAAAGATCTGATCCAGAGATTGCCACTTTAATTGACTCAGCAGTTAGGGAAGCTGAATGTGAGTCTGAATTGAGAGAATGTTATTATTTACTGCCAATGACGTATTAATGAGAAGGTGGGGATCTCCTAGTGTTGCTCATGATAATGAGTGGGAGACGGTACACCAGGTGGTAGTTCCAAGGTCCTATAGGCAAAGAATTATGTCCATTGCTCATGACTCTTCTTTAGCAGGTCACTTGGGGGTGAGGAAGACACTCTCCCGCAACTGGCAGCATTTTTATTGGCCTGGAATCCGTCGAGATGTCGCACGGTTCTGTAGGTCATGTCACACCTGTCAGCTAGTCAGTAAGAGCAATAAGCCGATCCCTGCGGCTCCTTTGATTCCTCTACCTGTGTTTGAGGCCCCATTCACCAGAGTCCTTGTGGACATTGTTGGTCCTCTGCCTAAAACCTCTTCAGGCCACCAGTACATCCTCACAATGTTAGACATGGCCACTAGATATCCTGAAGCCATTCCCTTAAGGAATATTTCGGCTAAATTGGTTGTAAAAGAGATGCTGACTTTCTTTACACGTTTTGGACTCCCTAAGGAAGTTCAATCAGACCAAGGCAGTAATTTTAATTCCAGACTGTTCAGACAAACTCTTAAGGAATTAGGCATCTCCCAGATCACATCCACAGCATATCATCCTCAAAGTCAGGGAGCATTAGAGAGGTATCACCAAACTTTGAAACACATGCTCAAGAAGCTGTGTGCTGATGAAAAGGACTGGGACAAGTGTTTGCCCATTTTACTGTTTGCAACTAGAGAGGCACCAAGTGAGTCTTTAGGCTATTCCCCATTTCAGTTGATTTTGGGCCATGAGGTAAGAGGCCCACTTAACCCTTTCGCGCACGGTACCGCGATCTGCGTTCATGTGGTGTGGTGTGCCAAAGCACAGGACTGCAAATCGCGTGAAAACGCGAAAAAAATTAA